>JAOWCC010000790.1:0-58563 GCA_030867875.1 Actinernus sp. WN-2022
CGCTAATATTAAAAACGTTCAATGTGCCGTAAAATTCTCAAACGGAGAGATTCCATCTTTCCAGCAAATTCATAGATTCCTGACCGCGAGCTAATATTAAAAACGTTCAATGTGCCGTAAAATTCCCAAACGGAGAGATTCCATCTTTCGAGCAAATTAATAGATTCCTGATCGCGAGCTAATATTAAAAACGTTCAATGTGCCGTAAAATTCTGAAACGGAGAGATTCCATCTTTCCAGCAAATTGATAGATTCCTGATCACGCGCTAATATTAAAAACGTTCAATGTGCCGTAAAATTCTCAAACGGAGAGATTCCATCTTTCCAGCCAATTCATAGATTCCTGACCGCGAGCTAATATTAAAAACGTTCAATGTGCCGTAAAATTCTCAAACGGAGAGATTCCATCTTTCCAGCCAATTCATCGCGAGCTAATATTAAAAACGTTCAATGTGCCGTAAAATTCTCAAACGGAGAGATTCCATCTTTCCAGCAAATTAATAGATTCCTGATCGCGAGCTAATATTAAAAACGTTCAATGTGCCGTAAAATTCTCAAACGGAGAGATTCCATCTTTCCAGCCAATTCATAGATTCCTGACCGTGAGCTAATATTAAAAACGTTCAATGTGCCGTAAAATTCTCAAACGGAGAGATTCCATCTTTCCAGCCAATTCATCGCGAGCTAATATTAAAAACGTTCAATGTGCCGTAAAATTCTCAAACGGAGAGATTCCATCTTTCCAGCCAATTCATAGATTCCTGACCGCGAGCTAATATTAAAAACGTTCAATGTGCCGTAAAATTCTGAAACGGAGAGATTCCATCTTTCCAGCCAATTCATAGATTCCTGATCGCGAGCTAATATTAAAAACGTTCAATGTGCCGTAAAATTCTCAAACGGAGACATTCCATCTTTCCAGCCAATTCT
Source organism: Actinernus sp. WN-2022 (assembly GCA_030867875.1). Taxonomy (NCBI): domain Eukaryota; kingdom Metazoa; phylum Cnidaria; class Anthozoa; order Actiniaria; family Actinernidae; genus Actinernus; species Actinernus sp. WN-2022. The sequence goes on from JAOWCC010000790.1 coordinate 931, forward strand.
TAGATTCCTGATCGCGAGCTAATATTAAAAACGTTCAATGTGCGGTAAAATTCTCAAGCGGAGAGATTCCATCTTTCCAGCCAATTCATAGATTCCTGACCGCGAGCTAATATTAAAAACGTTCAATGTGCCGTAAAATTCTGAAACGGAGAGATTCCATCTTTCCAGCAAATTGATAGATTCCTGACCGCGAGCTAATATTAAAAACGTTCAATTTGACGTAAAATTCTCAAACGGAGAGATTCCATCTTTCCAGCCAATTAATAGATTCCTGATTGCGAGCTAATATTAAAAACGTTCAATGTGCCGTAAAATTCTCAAACGGAGAGATTCCATCTTTCCAGCCAATTCATAGATTCCTGACCGCGAGCTAATATTAAAAACGTTCAATGTGCCGTAAAATTCTGAAACGGAGACATTCCATCTTTCCAGCAAATTCATAGATTCCTGATCGCGAGCTAATATTAAAAACGTTCAATGTGCCGTAAAATTCTCAAACGGAGAGATTCCATCTTTCCAGCAAATTAATAGATTCCTGCTCGCGCGCTAATATTAAAAACGTTCAATGTGCCGTAAAATTCTCAAACGGAGAGATTCCATCTTTCCAGCAAATTCATAGATTCCTGACCGCGAGCTAATATTAAAAACGTTCAATGTGCCGTAAAATTCCCAAACGGAGAGATTCCATCTTTCGAGCAAATTAATAGATTCCTGATCGCGAGCTAATATTAAAAACGTTCAATGTGCCGTAAAATTCTGAAACGGAGAGATTCCATCTTTCCAGCAAATTGATAGATTCCTGATCACGCGCTAATATTAAAAACGTTCAATGTGCCGTAAAATTCTCAAACGGAGAGATTCCATCTTTCCAGCCAATTCATCGCGAGCTAATATTAAAAACGTTCAATGTGCCGTAAAATTCTCAAACGGAGAGATTCCATCTTTCCAGGAAATTAATAGATTCCTGATCGCGAGCTAATATTAAAAACGTTCAATGTGCCGTAAAATTCTCAAACGGAGAGATTCCATCTTTCCAGCAAATTAATAGATTCCTGATCGCGAGCTAATATTAAAAACGTTCAATGTGCCGTAAAATTCTCAAACGGAGAGATTCCATCTTACCAGCCAATTCATAGATTCCTGACCGCGAGCTAATATTAAAAACGTTCAATGTGCCGTAAAATTCTCAAACGGAGAGATTCCATCTTTCCAGCCAATTCATCGCGAGCTAATATTAAAAACGTTCAATGTGCCGTAAAATTCTCAAGCGGAGAGATTCCATCTTTCCAGCCAATTCATAGATTCCTGATCGCGAGCTAATATTAAAAACGTTCAATGTGCCGTAAAATTCTCAAACGGAGAGATTCCATCTTTGCAGCCAATTCATAGATTCCTGACCGTGAGCTAATATTAAAAACGTTCAATGTGCCGTAAAATTCTCAAACGGAGAGATTCCATCTTTCCAGTCAATTCATCGCGAGCTAATATTAAAAACGTTCAATGTGCCGTAAAATTCTCAAACGGAGAGATTCCATCTTTCCAGCAAATTAATAGATTCCTGAACGCGAGCTAATATTAAAAACGTTCAATGTGCCGTAAAATTCTCAAACGGAGAGATTCCATCTTTCCAGCAAATTAATAGATTCCTGATCGCGAGCTAATATTAAAAACGTTCAATGTGCCGTAAAATTCTCAAACGGAGAGATTCCATCTTTCCAGCAAATTGATAGATTCCTGACCGCGAGCTAATATCAAAAACGTTCAATGTGCCGTAAAATTCTCAAACGGAGACATTCCATCTTTCCAGCCAATTCTTAGATACCTGATCGCGAGCTAATATTAAAAACGTTCAATGTGCCGTAAAATTCTCAAACGGAGAGATTCCATCTTTCCAGCCAATTCATAGATTCCTGATCGCGAGCTAATATTAAAAACGTTCAATGTGCCGTAAAATTCTCAAACGGAGACATTCCATCTTTCCAGCCAATTCTTAGATTCCTGATCGCGAGCTAATATTAAAAACGTTCAATGTGCGGTAAAATTCTCAAGCGGAGAGATTCCATCTTTCCAGCCAATTCATAGATTCCTGATCGCGAGCTAATATTAAAAACGTTCAATGTGCCGTAAAATTCTCAAACGGAGAGATTCCATCTTTGCAGCCAATTCATAGATTCCTGACCGTGAGCTAATATTAAAAACGTTCAATGTGCCGTAAAATTCTCAAACGGAGAGATTCCATCTTTCCAGTCAATTCATCGCGAGCTAATATTAAAAACGTTCAATGTGCCGTAAAATTCTCAAACGGAGAGATTCCATCTTTCCAGCAAATTAATAGATTCCTGATCGCGAGCTAATATTAAAAACGTTCAATGTGCCGTAAAATTCTGAAACGGAGAGATTCCATCTTTCCAGCAAATTAATAGATTCCTGATCGCGAGCTAATATTAAAAACGTTCAATGTGCCGTAAAATTCTCAAACGGAGAGATTCCATCTTTCCAGCCAATTCATCGCGAGCTAATATTAAAAACGTTCAATGTGCCGTAAAATTCTCAAACGGAGAGATTCCATCTTTCCAGGAAATTAATAGATTCCTGATCGCGAGCTAATATTAAAAACGTTCAATGTGCCGTAAAATTCTCAAACGGAGAGATTCCATCTTTCCAGCAAATTAATAGATTCCTGATCGCGAGCTAATATTAAAAACGTTCAATGTGCCGTAAAATTCTCAAACGGAGAGATTCCATCTTACCAGCCAATTCATAGATTCCTGACCGCGAGCTAATATTAAAAACGTTCAATGTGCCGTAAAATTCTCAAACGGAGAGATTCCATCTTTCCAGCCAATTCATCGCGAGCTAATATTAAAAACGTTCAATGTGCCGTAAAATTCTCAAACGGAGAGATTCCATCTTACCAGCCAATTCATAGATTCCTGACCGCGAGCTAATAGTAAAAACGTTCAATGTGCCGTAAAGTTCTCAAACGGAGAGATTCCATCTTTCCAGCCAATTCATAGATTCCTGATCGCGAGCTAATATTAAAAACGTTCAATGTGCCGTAAAATTCTCAAACGGAGACATTCCATCTTTCCAGCCAATTATTAGATTCCTGATCGCGAGCTAATATTAAAAACGTTCAATGTGCGGTAAAATTCTCAAACGGAGAGATTCCATCTTTCCAGCCAATTCATAGATTCCTGATCGCGAGCTAATATTAAAAACGTTCAATGTGCCGTAAAATTCTCAAACGGAGACATTCCATCTTTCCAGCCAATTCTTAGATTCCTGATCGCGAGCTAATATTAAAAACGTTCAAATAGCGGTAAAATTCTCAAGCGGAGAGGTTCTATCTTTCCAGCCAATTCATAGATTCCTGACCGCGAGCTAATATTAAAAACGTTCAATGTGCCGTAAAATTCTCTAACGGAGAGATTCCATCTTTCCAGCAAATGGATAGATTCCTGACCGCGAGCTAATATTAAAAACGTTCAATGTGCCGTAAAATTCTCAAACGGAGAGATTCCATCTTTCCAGCAAATTGATAGATTCCTGCTCGCGAGCTAATATTAAAAACGTTCAATGTGCCGTAAAATTCTGAAACGGAGAGATTCCATCTTTCCAGCAAATTGATAGATTCCTGACCGCGAGCTAATATTAAAAACGTTCAATGTGAGGTAAAATTCTCAAGCGGAGAGATTCCATCTTTCCAGCAAATTGATATATTCCTGCTGGCGAGCTAATATTAAAAATGTTCAATGTGCCGTAAAATTCTCAAACGGAGAGATTCCATCTTTCCAGCAAATTGATAGATTCCTGACCGCGAGCTAATATTAAAAACGTTCAATGTGCCGTAAAATTCTCAAACGGAGAGATTCCATCTTTCCAGCCAATTCATAGATTCCTGATCGCGAGCTAATATTAAAAACGTTCAATGTGCCGTAAAATTCTCAAACGGAGACATTCCATCTTTCCAGCCAATTCTTAGATTCCTGATCGCGAGCTAATATTAAAAACGTTCAATGTGCGGTAAAATTCTCAAGCGGAGAGATTCCATCTTTCCAGCCAATTCACAGATTCCTGATCGCGAGCTAATATTAAAAACGTTCAATGTGCCGTAAAATTCTGAAACGGAGAGATTCCATCTTTCCAGCAAATTAATAGATTCCTGATCGCGAGCTAATATTAAAAACGTTCAATGTGCCGTAAAATTCTCAAACGGAGAGATTCCATCTTTCCAGCCAATTCATCGCGAGCTAATATTAAAAACGTTCAATGTGCCGTAAAATTCTCAAACGGAGAGATTCCATCTTTCCAGGAAATTAATAGATTCCTGATCGCGAGCTAATATTAAAAACGTTCAATGTGCCGTAAAATTCTCAAACGGAGAGATTCCATCTTTCCAGCAAATTAATAGATTCCTGATCGCGAGCTAATATTAAAAACGTTCAATGTGCCGTAAAATTCTCAAACGGAGAGATTCCATCTTACCAGCCAATTCATAGATTCCTGACCGCGAGCTAATATTAAAAACGTTCAATGTGCCGTAAAATTCTCAAACGGAGAGATTCCATCTTTCCAGCCAATTCATCGCGAGCTAATATTAAAAACGTTCAATGTGCCGTAAAATTCTCAAACGGAGAGATTCCATCTTACCAGCCAATTCATAGATTCCTGACCGCGAGCTAATAGTAAAAACGTTCAATGTGCCGTAAAGTTCTCAAACGGAGAGATTCCATCTTTCCAGCCAATTCATAGATTCCTGATCGCGAGCTAATATTAAAAACGTTCAATGTGCCGTAAAATTCTCAAACGGAGACATTCCATCTTTCCAGCCAATTATTAGATTCCTGATCGCGAGCTAATATTAAAAACGTTCAATGTGCGGTAAAATTCTCAAACGGAGAGATTCCATCTTTCCAGCCAATTCATAGATTCCTGATCGCGAGCTAATATTAAAAACGTTCAATGTGCCGTAAAATTCTCAAACGGAGACATTCCATCTTTCCAGCCAATTCTTAGATTCCTGATCGCGAGCTAATATTAAAAACGTTCAATGTGCGGTAAAATTCTCAAGCGGAGAGGTTCTATCTTTCCAGCCAATTCATAGATTCCTGACCGCGAGCTAATATTAAAAACGTTCAATGTGCCGTAAAATTCTCTAACGGAGAGATTCCATCTTTCCAGCAAATGGATAGATTCCTGACCGCGAGCTAATATTAAAAACGTTCAATGTGCCGTAAAATTCTCAAACGGAGAGATTCCATCTTTCCAGCAAATTGATAGATTCCTGCTCGCGAGCTAATATTAAAAACGTTCAATGTGCCGTAAAATTCTGAAACGGAGAGATTCCATCTTTCCAGCAAATTGATAGATTCCTGACCGCGAGCTAATATTAAAAACGTTCAATGTGAGGTAAAATTCTCAAGCGGAGAGATTCCATCTTTCCAGCAAATTGATATATTCCTGCTGGCGAGCTAATATTAAAAATGTTCAATGTGCCGTAAAATTCTCAAACGGAGAGATTCCATCTTTCCAGCAAATTGATAGATTTCTGACCGCGAGCTAATATTAAAAACGTTCAATGTGCCGTAAAATTCTCAAACGGAGACATTCCATCTTTCCAGCCAATTCATAGATTCCTGAGCGCGAGCTAATATTAAAAACGTTCAATGTGCCGTAAAATTCTCAAACGGAGACATTCCATCTTTCCAGCCAATTCATAGATTCCTGAGCGCGAGCTAATATTAAAAACGTTCAATGTGCCGTAAAATTCTCAAACGGAGACATTCCATCTTTCCAGCCAATTCTTAGATTCCTGATCGCGAGCTAATATTAAAAACGTTCAATGTGCGGTAAAATTCTCAAGCGGAGAGATTCCATCTTTCCAGCCAATTCATAGATTCCTGATCGCGAGCTAATATTAAAAACGTTCAATGTGCCGTAAAATTCTCAAACGGAGAGATTCCATCTTTGCAGCCAATTCATAGATTCCTGACCGTGAGCTAATATTAAAAACGTTCAATGTGCCGTAAAATTCTCAAACGGAGAGATTCCATCTTTCCAGTCAATTCATCGCGAGCTAATATTAAAAACGTTCAATGTGCCGTAAAATTCTCAAACGGAGAGATTCCATCTTTCCAGCAAATTAATAGATTCCTGATCGCGAGCTAATATTAAAAACGTTCAATGTGCCGTAAAATTCTCAAACGGAGAGATTCCATCTTTCCAGCAAATTAATAGATTCCTGATCGCGAGCTAATATTAAAAACGTTCAATGTGCCGTAAAATTCTCAAACGGAGAGATTCCATCTTTCCAGCAAATTGATAGATTCCTGACCGCGAGCTAATATCAAAAACGTTCAATGTGCCGTAAAATTCTCAAACGGAGACATTCCATCTTTCCAGCCAATTCTTAGATACCTGATCGCGAGCTAATATTAAAAACGTTCAGTGTGCCGTAAAATTCTCAAACGGAGAGATTCCATCTTTCCAGCCAATTCATAGATTCCTGATCGCGAGCTAATATTAAAAACGTTCAATGTGCCGTAAAATTCTCAAACGGAGACATTCCATCTTTCCAGCCAATTCTTAGATTCCTGATCGCGAGCTAATATTAAAAACGTTCAATGTGCGGTAAAATTCTCAAGCGGAGAGATTCCATCTTTCCAGCCAATTCATAGATTCCTGATCGCGAGCTAATATTAAAAACGTTCAATGTGCCGTAAAATTCTCAAACGGAGAGATTCCATCTTTGCAGCCAATTCATAGATTCCTGACCGTGAGCTAATATTAAAAACGTTCAATGTGCCGTAAAATTCTCAAACGGAGAGATTCCATCTTTCCAGTCAATTCATCGCGAGCTAATATTAAAAACGTTCAATGTGCCGTAAAATTCTCAAACGGAGAGATTCCATCTTTCCAGCCAATTCATCGCGAGCTAATATTAAAAACGTTCAATGTGAGGTAAAATTCTCAAGCGGAGAGATTCCATCTTTCCAGCAAATTGATATATTCCTGCTGGCGAGCTAATATTAAAAATGTTCAATGTGCCGTAAAATTCTCAAACGGAGAGATTCCATCTTTCCAGCAAATTGATAGATTCCTGACCGCGAGCTAATATTAAAAACGTTCAATGTGCCGTAAAATTCTCAAACGGAGAGATTCCATCTTTCCAGCCAATTCATAGATTCCTGATCGCGAGCTAATATTAAAAACGTTCAATGTGCCGTAAAATTCTCAAACGGAGACATTCCATCTTTCCAGCCAATTCTTAGATTCCTGATCGCGAGCTAATATTAAAAACGTTCAATGTGCGGTAAAATTCTCAAGCGGAGAGATTCCATCTTTCCAGCCAATTCATAGATTCCTGATCGCGAGCTAATATTAAAAACGTTCAATGTGCCGTAAAATTCTCAAACGGAGAGATTCCATCTTTCCAGCCAATTCATAGATTCCTGATCGCGAGCTAATATTAAAAACGTTCAATGTGCCGTAAAATTCTCAAACGGAGAGATTCCATCTTTCCAGTCAATTCATCGCGAGCTAATATTAAAAACGTTCAATGTGCCGTAAAATTCTCAAACGGAGAGATTCCATCTTTCCAGCAAATTAATAGATTCCTGATCGCGAGCTAATATTAAAAACGTTCAATGTGCCGTAAAATTCTCAAACGGAGAGATTCCATCTTTCCAGCAAATTAATAGATTCCTGATCGCGAGCTAATATTAAAAACGTTCAATGTGCCGTAAAATTCTCAAACGGAGAGATTCCATCTTTCCAGCAAATTGATAGATTCCTGACCGCGAGCTAATATTAAAAACGTTCAATGTGCCGTAAAATTCTCAAACGGAGACATTCCATCTTTCCAGCCAATTCTTAGATACCTGATCGCGAGCTAATATTAAAAACGTTCAATGTGCCGTAAAATTCTCAAACGGAGAGATTCCATCTTTCCAGCCAATTCATAGATTCCTGACCGCGAGCTAATATTAAAAACGTTCAATGTGCCGTAAAATTCTGAAACGGAGAGATTCCATCTTTCCAGCCAATTCATCGCGAGCTAATATTAAAAACGTTCAATGTGCCGTAAAATTCTCAAACGGAGAGATTCCATCTTTCCAGCAAATTAATAGATTCCTGATCGCGAGGTAATATTAAAAACGTTCAATGTGCCGTAAAATTCTCAAACGGAGAGATTCCATCTTTCCAGCCAATTCATAGATTCCTGACCGTGAGCTAATATTAAAAACGTTCAATGTGCCGTAAAATTCTCAAACGGAGAGATTCCATCTTTCCAGCCAATTCATCGCGAGCTAATATTAAAAACGTTCAATGTGCCGTAAAATTCTCAAACGGAGAGATTCCATCTTTCCAGGAAATTGATACATTCCTGACCGCGAGCTAATATTAAAAACGTTAAATGTGCCGTAAAATTCTGAAACGGAGAGATTCCATCTTTCCAGCAAATTAATAGATTCCTGCTCGCGAGCTAATATTAAAAACGTTCAATGTGCCGTAAAATTGTGAAACGGAGAGATTCCATCTTTCCAGCAAATTATTAGATTCCTGCTCGCGAGCTAATATTAAAAACGTTCAATGTGCCGTAAAATTGTGAAACGGAGAGATTCCATTCATAGATTCCTGACCGTGAGCTAATATTAAAAACGTTCAATGTGCCGTAAAATTCTCAAACGGAGAGATTCCATCTTTCCAGCCAATTCATCGCGAGCTAATATTAAAAACGTTCAATGTGACGTAAAATTCTCAAACGGAGAGATTCCATCTTTCCAGCCAATTCATAGATTCCTGACTGCGAGCTAATATTAAAAACGTTCAATGTGCCGTAAAATTCTCAAACGGAGAGATTCCATCTTTCCAGCCAATTCATAGATTCCTGATCGCGAGCTAATATTAAAAACGTTCAATGTGCCGTAAAATTCTCAAACGGAGACATTCCATCTTTCCAGCCAATTCTTAGATTCCTGATCGCGAGCTAATATTAAAAACGTTCAATGTGCGGTAAAATTCTCAAGCGGAGAGATTCCATCTTTCCAGCCAATTCATAGATTCCTGATCGTGAGCTAATATTAAAAACGTTCAATGTGCCGTAAAATTCTCAAACGGAGAGATTCCATCTTTCCAGTCAATTCATCGCGAGCTAATATTAAAAACGTTCAATGTGCCGTAAAATTCTCAAACGGAGAGATTCCATCTTTCCAGCAAATTAATAGATTCCTGATCGCGAGCTAATATTAAAAACGTTCAAAGTGCCGTAAAATTCTCAAACGGAGAGATTCCATCTTTCCAGCAAATTAATAGATTCCTGATCGCGAGCTAATATTAAAAACGTTCAATGTGCCGTAAAATTCTCAAACGGAGAGATTCCATCTTTCCAGCAAATTGATAGATTCCTGACCGCGAGCTAATATTAAAAACGTTCAATGTGCCGTAAAATTCTCAAACGGAGGGATTCCATCTTTCCAGCCAATTCATCGCGAGCTAATATTAAAAACGTTCAATGTGCCGTAAAATTCTCAAACGGAGAGATTCCATCTTTCCAGGAAATTGATACATTCCTGACCGCGAGCTAATATTAAAAACGTTAAATGTGCCGTAAAATTCTGAAACGGAGAGATTCCATCTTTCCAGCAAATTAATAGATTCCTGCTCGCGAGCTAATATTAAAAACGTTCAATGTGCCGTAAAATTGTGAAACGGAGAGATTCCATCTTTCCAGCAAATTATTAGATTCCTGCTCGCGAGCTAATATTAAAAACGTTCAATGTGCCGTAAAATTGTGAAACGGAGAGATTCCATTCATAGATTCCTGACCGTGAGCTAATATTAAAAACGTTCAATGTGCCGTAAAATTCTCAAACGGAGAGATTCCATCTTTCCAGCCAATTCATCGCGAGCTAATATTAAAAACGTTCAATGTGACGTAAAATTCTCAAACGGAGAGATTCCATCTTTCCAGCCAATTCATAGATTCCTGACCGCGAGCTAATATTAAAAACGTTCAATGTGCCGTAAAATTCTCAAACGGAGAGATTCCATCTTTCCAGCCAATTCATAGATTCCTGATCGCGAGCTAATATTAAAAACGTTCAATGTGCCGTAAAATTCTCAAACGGAGACATTCCATCTTTCCAGCCAATTCTTAGATTCCTGATCGCGAGCTAATATTAAAAACGTTCAATGTGCGGTAAAATTCTCAAGCGGAGAGATTCCATCTTTCCAGCCAATTCATAGATTCCTGACCGTGAGCTAATATTAAAAACGTTCAATGTGCCGTACAATTCTCAAACGGAGAGATTCCATCTTTCCAGTCAATTCATCGCGAGCTAATATTAAAAACGTTCAATGTGCCGTAAAATTCTCAAACGGAGAGATTCCATCTTTCCAGCAAATTAATAGATTCCTGATCGCGAGCTAATATTAAAAACGTTCAATGTGCCGTAAAATTCTCAAACGGAGAGATTCCATCTTTCCAGCAAATTAATAGATTCCTGATCGCGAGCTAATATTAAAAACGTTCAATGTGCCGTAAAATTCTCAAACGGAGAGATTCCATCTTTCCAGCAAATTGATAGATTCCTGACCGCGAGCTAATATTAAAAACGTTCAATGTGCCGTAAAATTCTCAAACGGAGACATTCCATCTTTCCAGCCAATTCTTAGATACCTGATCGCGAGCTAATATTAAAAACGTTCAATGTGCCGTAAAATTCTCAAACGGAGAGATTCCATCTTTCCAGCCAATTCATAGATTCCTGATCGCGAGCTAATATTAAAAACGTTCAATGTGCCGTAAAATTCTCAAACGGAGAGATTCCATCTTTCCAGCCAATTCATCGCGAGCTAATATTAAAAACGTTCAATGTGCCGTAAAATTCTCAAACGGAGAGATTCCAACTTTCCAGGAAATTGATACATTCCTGACCGCGAGCTAATATTAAAAACGTTAAATGTGCCGTAAAATTCTGAAACGGAGAGATTCCATCTTTCCAGCAAATTAATAGATTCCTGCTCGCGAGCTAATATTAAAAACGTTCAATGTGCCGTAAAATTGTGAAACGGAGAGATTCCATCTTTCCAGCAAATTATTAGATTCCTGCTCGCGAGCTAATATTAAAAACGTTCAATGTGCCGTAAAATTGTGAAACGGAGAGATTCCATTCATAGATTCCTGACCGTGAGCTAATATTAAAAACGTTCAATGTGCCGTAAAATTCTCAAACGGAGACATTCCATCTTTCCAGCCAATTCATCGCGAGCTAATATTAAAAACGTTCAATGTGACGTAAAATTCTCAAACGGAGAGATTCCATCTTTCCAGCCAATTCATAGATTCCTGACCGCGAGCTAATATTAAAAACGTTCAATGTGCCGTAAAATTCTCAAACGGAGAGATTCCATCTTTCCAGCCAATTCATAGATTCCTGATCGCGAGCTAATATTAAAAACGTTCAATGTGCCGTAAAATTCTCAAACGGAGACATTCCATCTTTCCAGCCAATTCTTAGATTCCTGATCGCGAGCTAATATTAAAAACGTTCAATGTGCGGTAAAATTCTCAAGCGGAGAGATTCCATCTTTCCAGCCAATTCATAGATTCCTGACCGTGAGCTAATATTAAAAACGTTCAATGTGCCGTAAAATTCTCAAACGGAGAGATTCCATCTTTCCAGTCAATTCATCGCGAGCTAATATTAAAAACGTTCAATGTGCCGTAAAATTCTCAAACGGAGAGATTCCATCTTTCCAGGAAATTAATAGATTCCTGATCGCGAGCTAATATTAAAAACGTTCAATGTGCCGTAAAATTCTCAAACGGAGAGATTCCATCTTTCCAGCCAATTAATAGATTCCTGATCGCGAGCTAATATTAAAAACGTTCAATGTGCCGTAAAATTCTCAAACGGAGAGATTCCATCTTACCAGCCAATTCATAGATTCCTGACCGCGAGCTAATATTAAAAACGTTCAATGTGCCGTAAAATTCTCAAACGGAGACATTCCATCTTTCCAGCCAATTCTTAGATACCTGATCGCGAGCTAATATTAAAAACGTTCAATGTGCCGTAAAATTCTCAAACGGAGAGATTCCATCTTTCCAGCCAATTCATAGATTCCTGATCGCGAGCTAATATTAAAAACGTTCAATGTGCCGTAAAATTCTCAAACGGAGACATTCCATCTTTCCAGCCAATTCTTAGATTCCTGATCGCGAGCTAATATTAAAAACGTTCAATGTGCGGTAAAATTCTCAAGCGGAGAGATTCCATCTTTCCAGCCAATTCATAGATTCCTGATCGCGAGCTAATATTAAAAACGTTCAATGTGCCGTAAAATTCTCAAACGGAGAGATTCCATCTTTGCAGCCAATTCATAGATTCCTGACCGTGAGCTAATATTAAAAACGTTCAATGTGCCGTAAAATTCTCAAACGGAGAGATTCCATCTTTCTAGTCAATTCATAGATTCCTGACCGCGAGCTAATATTAAAAACGTTCAATGTGCCGTAAAATTCTCAAACGGAGAGATTCCATCTTTCCAGCCAATTCATAGATTCCTGATCGCGAGCTAATATTAAAAACGTTCAATGTGCCGTAAAATTCTCAAACGGAGAGATTCCATCTTTCCAGCAAATTAATAGATTCCTGATCGCGAGCTAATATTAAAAACGTTCAATGTGCCGTAAAATTCTCAAACGGAGAGATTCCATCTTTCCAGCAAATTAATAGATTCCTGATCGCGAGCTAATATTAAAAACGTTCAATGTGCCGTAAAATTCTCAAACGGAGAGATTCCATCTTTCCAGCAAATTGATAGATTCCTGACCGCGAGCTAATATTAAAAACGTTCAATGTGCCGTAAAATTCTCAAACGGAGACATTCCATCTTTCCAGCCAATTCTTAGATACCTGATCGCGAGCTAATATTAAAAACGTTCAATGTGCCGTAAAATTCTCAAACGGAGAGATTCCATCTTTCCAGCCAATTCATAGATTCCTGATCGCGAGCTAATATTAAAAACGTTCAATGTGCCGTAAAATTCTCAAACGGAGACATTCCATCTTTCCAGCCAATTCTTAGATTCCTGATCGCGAGCTAATATTAAAAACGTTCAATGTGCGGTAAAATTCTCAAGCGGAGAGATTCCATCTTTCCAGCCAATTCATAGATTCCTGATCGCGAGCTAATATTAAAAACGTTCAATGTGCCGTAAAATTCTCAAACGGAGAGATTCCATCTTTGCAGCCAATTCATAGATTCCTGACCGTGAGCTAATATTAAAAACGTTCAATGTGCCGTAAAATTCTCAAACGGAGAGATTCCATCTTTCCAGTCAATTCATAGATTCCTGACCGCGAGCTAATATTAAAAACGTTCAATGTGCCGTAAAATTCTCAAACGGAGAGATTCCATCTTTCCAGCCAATTCATAGATTCCTGATCGCGAGCTAATATTAAAAACGTTCAATGTGCCGTAAAATTCTCAAACGGAGAGATTCCATCTTTCCAGGAAATTAATAGATTCCTGATCGCGAGCTAATATTAAAAACGTTCAATGTGCCGTAAAATTCTCAAACGGAGAGATTCCATCTTTCCAGCAAATTAATAGATTCCTGATCGCGAGCTAATATTAAAAACGTTCAATGTGCCGTAAAATTCTCAAACGGAGAGATTCCATCTTACCAGCCAATTCAAAGATTCCTGACCGCGAGCTAATATTAAAAACGTTCAATGTGCCGTAAAATTCTCAAACGGAGAGATTCCATCTTTCCAGCCAATTCATCGCGAGCTAATATTAAAAACGTTCAATGTGCCGTAAAATTCTCAAACGGAGAGATTCCATCTTACCAGCCAATTCATAGATTCCTGACCGCGAGCTAATATTAAAAACGTTCAATGTGCCGTAAAATTCTCAAACGGAGAGATTCCATCTTTCCAGGCAATTCATAGATTCCTGATCGCGAGCTAATATTAAAAACGTTCAATGTGCCGTAAAATTCTCAAACGGAGACATTCCATCTTTCCAGCCAATTCTTAGATTCCTGATCGCGAGCTAATATTAAAAACGTTCAATGTGCGGTAAAATTCTCAAACGGAGAGATTCCATCTTTCCAGCCAATTCATAGATTCCTGATCGCGAGCTAATATTAAAAACGTTCAATGTGCCGTAAAATTCTCAAACGGAGACATTCCATCTTTCCAGCCAATTCTTAGATTCCTGATCGCGAGCTAATATTAAAAACGTTCAATGTGCGGTAAAATTCTCAAGCGGAGAGGTTCTATCTTTCCAGCCAATTCATGGATTCCTGACCGCGAGCTAATATTAAAAACGTTCAATGTGCCGTAAAATTCTCAAACGGAGAGATTCCATCTTTCCAGCAAATGGATAGATTCCTGACCGCGAGCTAATATTAAAAACGTTCAATGTGCCGTAAAATTCTCAAACGGAGAGATTCCATCTTTCCAGCAAATTGATAGATTCCTGCTCGCGAGCTAATATTAAAAACGTTCAATGTGCCGTAAAATTCTGAAACGGAGAGATTCCATCTTTCCAGCAAATTGATAGATTCCTGACCGCGAGCTAATATTAAAAACGTTCAATGTGAGGTAAAATTCTCAAGCGGAGAGATGCCATCTTTCCAGCAAATTGATATATTCCTGCTGGCGAGCTAATATTAAAAATGTTCAATGTGCCGTAAAATTCTCAAACGGAGAGATTCCATCTTTCCAGCAAATTGATAGATTCCTGACCGCGAGCTAATATTAAAAACGTTCAATGTGCCGTAAAATTCTCAAACGGAGAGATTCCATCTTTCCAGCCAATTCATAGATTCCTGATCGCGAGCTAATATTAAAAACGTTCAATGTGCCGTAAAATTCTCAAACGGAGACATTCCATCTTTCCAGCCAATTCTTAGATTCCTGATCGCGAGCTAATATTAAAAACGTTCAATGTGCGGTAAAATTCTCAAGCGGAGAGATTCCATCTTTCCAGCCAATTCATAGATTCCTGATCGCGAGCTAATATTAAAAACGTTCAATGTGCCGTAAAATTCTCAAACGGAGAGATTCCATCTTTGCAGCCAATTCATAGATTCCTGACCGTGAGCTAATATTAAAAACGTTCAATGTGCCGTAAAATTCTCAAACGGAGAGATTCCATCTTTCCAGTCAATTCATCGCGAGCTAATATTAAAAACGTTCAATGTGCCGTAAAATTCTCAAACGGAGAGATTCCATCTTTCCAGCAAATTAATAGATTCCTGATCGCGAGCTAATATTAAAAACGTTCAATGTGCCGTAAAATTCTCAAACGGAGAGATTCCATCTTTCCAGCAAATTAATAGATTCCTGATCGCGAGCTAATATTAAAAACGTTCAATGTGCCGTAAAATTCTCAAACGAAGAGATTCCATCTTTCCAGCAAATTGATAGATTCCTGACCGCGAGCTAATAACAAAAACGTTCAATGTGCCGTAAAATTCTCAAACGGAGACATTCCATCTTTCCAGCCAATTCTTAGATACCTGATCGCGAGCTAATATTAAAAACGTTCAATGTGCCGTAAAATTCTCAAACGGAGAGATTCCATCTTTCCAGCCAATTCAAAGATTCCTGATCGCGAGCTAATATTAAAAACGTTCAATGTGCCGTAAAATTCTCAAACGGAGACATTCCATCTTTCCAGCCAATTCTTAGATTCCTGATCGCGAGCTAATATTAAACACGTTCAATGTGCGGTAAAATTCTCAAGCGGAGAGATTCCATCTTTCCAGCCAATTCATAGATTCCTGACCGCGAGCTAATATTAAAAACGTTCAATGTGCCGTAAAATTCTCAAACGGAGAGATTCCATCTTTCCAGCCAATTCATAGATTCCTGACCGCGAGCTAATATTAAAAACGTTCAATGTGCCGTAAAATTCTGAAACGGAGAGATTCCATCTTTCCAGCCAATTCATCGCGAGCTAATATTAAAAACGTTCAATGTGCCGTAAAATTCTCAAACGGAGAGATTCCATCTTTCCAGCAAATTAATAGATTCCTGATCGCGAGCTAATATTAAAAACGTTCAATGTGCCGTAAAATTCTCAAACGGAGAGATTACATCTTTCCAGCCAATTCATAGATTCCTGACCGTGAGCTAATATTAAAAACGTTCAATGTGCCGTAAAATTCTCAAACGGAGAGATTCCATCTTTCCAGCCAATTCATCGCGAGCTAATATTAAAAACGTTCAATGTGCCGTAAAATTCTCAAACGGAGAGATTCCATCTTTCCAGGAAATTGATACATTCCTGACCGCGAGCTAATATTAAAAACGTTAAATGTGCCGTAAAATTCTGAAACGGAGAGATTCCATCTTTCCAGCAAATTAATAGATTCCTGCTCGCGAGCTAATATTAAAAACGTTCAATGTGCCGTAAAATTGTGAAACGGAGAGATTCCATCTTTCCAGCAAATTATTAGATTCCTGCTCGCGAGCTAATATTAAAAACGTTCAATGTGCCGTAAAATTGTGAAACGGAGAGATTCCATTCATAGATTCCTGACCGTGAGCTAATATTAAAAACGTTCAATGTGCCGTAAAATTCTCAAACGGAGAGATTCCATCTTTCCAGCCAATTCATCGCGAGCTAATATTAAAAACGTTCAATGTGACGTAAAATTCTCAAACGGAGAGATTCCATCTTTCCAGCCAATTCATAGATTCCTGACCGCGAGCTAATATTAAAAACGTTCAATGTGCCGTAAAATTCTCAAACGGAGAGATTCCATCTTTCCAGCCAATTCATAGATTCCTGATCGCGAGCTAATATTAAAAACGTTCAATGTGCCGTAAAATTCTCAAACGGAGACATTCCATCTTTCCAGCCAATTCTTAGATTCCTGATCGCGAGCTAATATTAAAAACGTTCAATGTGCGGTAAAATTCTCAAGCGGAGAGATTCCATCTTTCCAGCCAATTCATAGATTCCTGACCGTGAGCTAATATTAAAAACGTTCAATGTGCCGTAAAATTCTCAAACGGAGAGATTCCATCTTTCCAGTCAATTCATCGCGAGCTAATATTAAAAACGTTCAATGTGCCGTAAAATTCTCAAACGGAGAGATTCCATCTTTCCAGCAAATTAATAGATTCCTGATCGCGAGCTAATATTAAAAACGTTCAATGTGCCGTAAAATTCTCAAACGGAGAGATTCCATCTTTCCAGCAAATTAATAGATTCCTGATCGCGAGCTAATATTAAAAACGTTCAATGTGCCGTAAAATTCTCAAACGGAGAGATTCCATCTTTCCAGCAAATTGATAGATTCCTGACCGCGAGCTAATATTAAAAACGTTCAATGTGCCGTAAAATTCTCAAACGGAGACATTCCATCTTTCCAGCCAATTCTTAGAT
The DNA here is from genome assembly GCA_030867875.1 of Actinernus sp. WN-2022. NCBI lineage: Eukaryota > Metazoa > Cnidaria > Anthozoa > Actiniaria > Actinernidae > Actinernus > Actinernus sp. WN-2022. Next base: position 18,352 of record JAOWCC010000790.1, read on the forward strand.
ACCTGATCGCGAGCTAATATTAAAAACGTTCAATGTGCCGTAAAATTCTCAAACGGAGAGATTCCATCTTTCCAGCCAATTCATAGATTCCTGATCGCGAGCTAATATTAAAAACGTTCAATGTGCGGTAAAATTCTCAAACGGAGAGATTCCATCTTTCCAGCCAATTCATCGCGAGCTAATATTAAAAACGTTCAATGTGCCGTAAAATTCCCAAACGGAGAGATTCCATCTTTCCAGGAAATTGATACATTCCTGACCGCGAGCTAATATTAAAAACGTTAAATGTGCCGTAAAATTCTGAAACGGAGAGATTCCATCTTTCCAGCAAATTAATAGATTCCTGCTCGCGAGCTAATATTAAAAACGTTCAATGTGCCGTAAAATTGTGAAACGGAGAGATTCCATCTTTCCAGCAAATTATTAGATTCCTGCTCGCGAGCTAATATTAAAAACGTTCAATGTGCCGTAAAATTGTGAAACGGAGAGATTCCATTCATAGATTCCTGACCGTGAGCTAATATTAAAAACGTTCAATGTGCCGTAAAATTCTCAAACGGAGAGATTCCATCTTTCCTGCCAATTCATCGCGAGCTAATATTAAAAACGTTCAATGTGACGTAAAATTCTCAAACGGAGAGATTCCATCTTTCCAGCCAATTCATAGATTCCTGACCGCGAGCTAATATTAAAAACGTTCAATGTGCCGTAAAATTCTCAAACGGAGAGATTCCATCTTTCCAGCCAATTCATAGATTCCTGATCGCGAGCTAATATTAAAAACGTTCAATGTGCCGTAAAATTCTCAAACGGAGACATTCTATCTTTCCAGCCAATTCTTAGATTCCTGATCGCGAGCTAATATTAAAAACGTTCAATGTGCCGTAAAATTCTCAAACGGAGACATTCCATCTTTCCAGCCAATTCTTAGATTCCTGATCGCGAGCTAATATTAAAAACGTTCAATGTGCGGTAAAATTCTCAAGCGGAGAGATTCCATCTTTCCAGCCAATTCATAGATTCCTGACCGTGAGCTAATATTAAAAACGTTCAATGTGCCGTAAAATTCTCAAACGGAGAGATTCCATCTTTCCAGTCAATTCATCGCGAGCTAATATTAAAAACGTTCAATGTGCCGTAAAATTCTCAAACGGAGAGATTCCATCTTTCCAGCAAATTAATAGATTCCTGATCGCGAGCTAATATTAAAAACGTTCAATGTGCCGTAAAATTCTCAAACGGAGAGATTCCATCTTTCCAGCAAATTAATAGATTCCTGATCGCGAGCTAATATTAAAAACGTTCAATGTGCCGTAAAATTCTCAAACGGAGAGATTCCATCTTTCCAGCAAATTGATAGATTCCTGACCGCGAGCTAATAACAAAAACGTTCAATGTGCCGTAAAATTCTCAAACGGAGACATTCCATCTTTCCAGCCAATTCTTAGATACCTGATCGCGAGCTAATATTAAAAACGTTCAATGTGCCGTAAAATTCTCAAACGGAGAGATTCCATCTTTCCAGCCAATTCAAAGATTCCTGATCGCGAGCTAATATTAAAAACGTTCAATGTGCCGTAAAATTCTCAAACGGAGACATTCCATCTTTCCAGCCAATTCTTAGATTCCTGATCGCGAGCTAATATTAAAAACGTTCAATGTGCGGTAAAATTCTCAAGCGGAGAGATTCCATCTTTCCAGCCAATTCATAGATTCCTGACCGCGAGCTAATATTAAAAACGTTCAATGTGCCGTAAAATTCTCAAACGGAGAGATTCCATCTTTCCAGCCAATTCATAGATTCCTGACCGCGAGCTAATATTAAAAACGTTCAATGTGCCGTAAAATTCTGAAACGGAGAGATTCCATCTTTCCAGCCAATTCATCGCGAGCTAATATTAAAAACGTTCAATGTGCCGTAAAATTCTCAAACGGAGAGATTCCATCTTTCCAGCAAATTAATAGATTCCTGATCGCGAGCTAATATTAAAAACGTTCAATGTGCCGTAAAATTCTCAAACGGAGAGATTACATCTTTCCAGCCAATTCATAGATTCCTGACCGTGAGCTAATATTAAAAACGTTCAATGTGCCGTAAAATTCTCAAACGGAGAGATTCCATCTTTCCAGCCAATTCATCGCGAGCTAATATTAAAAACGTTCAATGTGCCGTAAAATTCTCAAACGGAGAGATTCCATCTTTCCAGGAAATTGATACATTCCTGACCGCGAGCTAATATTAAAAACGTTAAATGTGCCGTAAAATTCTGAAACGGAGAGATTCCATCTTTCCAGCAAATTAATAGATTCCTGCTCGCGAGCTAATATTAAAAACGTTCAATGTGCCGTAAAATTGTGAAACGGAGAGATTCCATCTTTCCAGCAAATTATTAGATTCCTGCTCGCGAGCTAATATTAAAAACGTTCAATGTGCCGTAAAATTGTGAAACGGAGAGATTCCATTCATAGATTCCTGACCGTGAGCTAATATTAAAAACGTTCAATGTGCCGTAAAATTCTCAAACGGAGAGATTCCATCTTTCCAGCCAATTCATCGCGAGCTAATATTAAAAACGTTCAATGTGACGTAAAATTCTCAAACGGAGAGATTCCATCTTTCCAGCCAATTCATAGATTCCTGACCGCGAGCTAATATTAAAAACGTTCAATGTGCCGTAAAATTCTCAAACGGAGAGATTCCATCTTTCCAGTCAATTCATAGATTCCTGATCGCGAGCTAATATTAAAAACGTTCAATGTGCCGTAAAATTCTCAAACGGAGACATTCCATCTTTCCAGCCAATTCTTAGATTCCTGATCGCGAGCTAATATTAAAAACGTTCAATGTGCGGTAAAATTCTCAAGCGGAGAGATTCCATCTTTCCAGCCAATTCATAGATTCCTGACCGTGAGCTAATATTAAAAACGTTCAATGTGCCGTAAAATTCTCAAACGGAGAGATTCCATCTTTCCAGTCAATTCATCGCGAGCTAATATTAAAAACGTTCAATGTGCCGTAAAATTCTCAAACGGAGAGATTCCATCTTTCCAGCAAATTAATAGATTCCTGATCGCGAGCTAATATTAAAAACGTTCAATGTGCCGTAAAATTCTCAAACGGAGAGATTCCATCTTTCCAGCAAATTAATAGATTCCTGATCGCGAGCTAATATTAAAAACGTTCAATGTGCCGTAAAATTCTCAAACGGAGAGATTCCATCTTTCCAGCAAATTGATAGATTCCTGACCGCGAGCTAATATTAAAAACGTTCAATGTGCCGTAAAATTCTCAAACGGAGACATTCCATCTTTCCAGCCAATTCTTAGATACCTGATCGCGAGCTAATATTAAAAACGTTCAATGTGCCGTAAAATTCTCAAACGGAGAGATTCCATCTTTCCAGCCAATTCATAGATTCCTGATCGCGAGCTAATATTAAAAACGTTCAATGTGCCGTAAAATTCTCAAACGGAGAGATTCCATCTTTCCAGCCAATTCATCGCGAGCTAATATTAAAAACGTTCAATGTGTCGTAAAATTCCCAAACGGAGAGATTCCATCTTTCCAGGAAATTGATACATTCCTGACCGCGAGCTAATATTAAAAACGTTAAATGTGCCGTAAAATTCTGAAACGGAGAGATTCCATCTTTCCAGCAAATTAATAGATTCCTGCTCGCGAGCTAATATTAAAAACGTTCAATGTGCCGTAAAATTGTGAAACGGAGAGATTCCATCTTTCCAGCAAATTATTAGATTCCTGCTCGCGAGCTAATATTAAAAACGTTCAATGTGCCGTAAAATTGTGAAACGGAGAGATTCCATTCATAGATTCCTGACCGTGAGCTAATATTAAAAACGTTCAATGTGCCGTAAAATTCTCAAACGGAGAGATTCCATCTTTCCAGCCAATTCATCGCGAGCTAATATTAAAAACGTTCAATGTGACGTAAAATTCTCAAACGGAGAGATTCCATCTTTCCAGCCAATTCATAGATTCCTGACCGCGAGCTAATATTAAAAACGTTCAATGTGCCGTAAAATTCTCAAACGGAGAGATTCCATCTTTCCAGCCAATTCATAGATTCCTGATCGCGAGCTAATATTAAAAACGTTCAATGTGCCGTAAAATTCTCAAACGGAGACATTCCATCTTTCCAGCCAATTCTTAGATTCCTGATCGCGAGCTAATATTAAAAACGTTCAATGTGCCGTAAAATTCTCAAACGGAGACATTCCATCTTTCCAGCCAATTCTTAGATTCCTTATCGCGAGCTAATATTAAAAACGTTCAATGTGCGGTAAAATTCTCAAGCGGAGAGATTCCATCTTTCCAGCCAATTCATAGATTCCTGACCGTGAGCTAATATTAAAAACGTTCAATGTGCCGTAAAATTCTCAAACGGAGAGATTCCATCTTTCCAGTCAATTCATCGCGAGCTAATATTAAAAACGTTCAATGTGCCGTAAAATTCTCAAACGGAGAGATTCCATCTTTCCAGCAAATTAATAGATTCCTGATCGCGAGCTAATATTAAAAACGTTCAATGTGCCGTAAAATTCTCAAACGGAGAGATTCCATCTTTCCAGCAAATTAATAGATTCCTGATCGCGAGTTAATATTAAAAACGTTCAATGTGCCGTAAAATTCTCAAACGGAGAGATTCCATCTTTCCAGCAAATTGATAGATTCCTGACCGCGAGCTAATATTAAAAACGTTCAATGTGCCGTAAAATTCTCAAACGGAGACATTCCATCTTTCCAGCCAATTCTTAGATACCTGATCGCGAGCTAATATTAAAAACGTTCAATGTGCCGTAAAATTCTCAAACGGAGAGATTCCATCTTTCCAGCCAATTCATAGATTCCTGATCGCGAGCTAATATTAAAAACGTTCAATGTGCCGTAAAATTCTCAAACGGAGACATTCCATCTTTCCAGCCAATTCTTAGATTCCTGATCGCGAGCTAATATTAAAAACGTTCAATGTGCGGTAAAATTCTCAAGCGGAGAGATTCCATCTTTCCAGCCAATTCATAGATTCCTGATCGCGAGCTAATATTAAAAACGTTCAATGTGCCGTAAAATTCTCAAACGGAGAGATTCCATCTTTGCAGCCAATTCATAGATTCCTGACCGTGAGCTAATATTAAAAACGTTCAATGTGCCGTAAAATTCTCAAACGGAGAGATTCCATCTTTCCAGTCAATTCATCGCGAGCTAATATTAAAAACGTTCAATGTGCCGTAAAATTCTCAAACGGAGAGATTCCATCTTTCCAGCAAATTAATAGATTCCTGATCGCGAGCTAATATTAAAAACGTTCAATGTGCCGTAAAATTCTCAAACGGAGAGATTCCATCTTTCCAGCAAATTAATAGATTCCTGATCGCGAGCTAATATTAAAAACGTTCAATGTGCCGTAAAATTCTCAAACGGAGAGATTCCATCTTTCCAGCAAATTGATAGATTCCTGACCGCGAGCTAATATTAAAAACGTTCAATGTGCCGTAAAATTCTCAAACGGAGACATTCCATCTTTCCAGCCAATTCTTAGATACCTGATCGCGAGCTAATATTAAAAACGTTCAATGTGCCGTAAAATTCTCAAACGGAGAGATTCCATCTTTCCAGCCAATTCATAGATTCCTGACCGCGAGCTAATATTAAAAACGTTCAATGTGCCGTAAAATTCTGAAACGGAGAGATTCCATCTTTCCAGCCAATTCATCGCGAGCTAATATTAAAAACGTTCAATGTGCCGTAAAATTCTCAAACGGAGAGATTCCATCTTTCCAGCAAATTAATAGATTCCTGATCGCGAGCTAATATTAAAAACGTTCAATGTGCCGTAAAATTCTCAAACGGAGAGATTCCATCTTTCCAGCCAATTCATAGATTCCTGACCGTGAGCTAATATTAAAAACGTTCAATGTGCCGTAAAATTCTCAAACGGAGAGATTCCATCTTTCCAGCCAATTCATCGCGAGCTAATATTAAAAACGTTCAATGTGCCGTAAAATTCTCAAACGGAGAGATTCCATCTTTCCAGGAAATTGATACATTCCTGACCGCGAGCTAATATTAAAAACGTTAAATGTGCCGTAAAATTCTGAAACGGAGAGATTCCATCTTTCCAGCAAATTAATAGATTCCTGCTCGCGAGCTAATATTAAAAACGTTCAATGTGCCGTAAAATTGTGAAACGGAGAGATTCCATCTTTCCAGCAAATTATTAGATTCCTGCTCGCGAGCTAATATTAAAAACGTTCAATGTGCCGTAAAATTCTCAAACGGAGAGATTCCATCTTTCCAGCCAATTCATCGCGAGCTAATATTAAAAACGTTCAATGTGACGTAAAATTCTCAAACGGAGAGATTCCATCTTTCCAGCCAATTCATAGATTCCTGACCGCGAGCTAATATTAAAAACGTTCAATGTGCCGTAAAATTCTCAAACGGAGAGATTCCATCTTTCCAGCCAATTCATAGATTCCTGATCGCGAGCTAATATTAAAAACGTTCAATGTGCCGTAAAATTCTCAAACGGAGACATTCCATCTTTCCAGCCAATTCTTAGATTCCTGATCGCGAGCTAACATTAAAAACGTTCAATGTGCGGTAAAATTCTCAAGCGGAGAGATTCCATCTTTCCAGCCAATTCATAGATTCCTGACCGCGAGCTAATATTAAAAACGTTCAATGTGCCGTAAAATTCTCAAACGGAGAGATTCCATCTTTCCAGCAAATTATTAGATTCCTGCTAGCGAGCTAATATTAAAAACGTTCAATGTGCCGTAAAATTGTGAAACGGAGAGATTCCATTCATAGATTCCTGACCGTGAGCTAATATTAAAAACGTTCAATGTGCCGTAAAATTCTCAAACGGAGAGATTCCATCTTTCCAGCCAATTCATAGATTCCTGACCGCGAGCTAATATTAAAAACGTTCAATGTGCCGTAAAATTCTCAAACGGAGAGATTCCATCTTTCCAGCCAATTCATAGATTCCTGATCGCGAGCTAATATTAAAAACGTTCAATGTGCCGTAAAATTCTCAAACGGAGACATTCCATCTTTCCACCCAATTCTTAGATTCCTGATCGCGAGCTAATATTAAAAACGTTCAATGTGCCGTAAAATTCTCAAACGGAGAGATTCCATCTTTCCAGCCAATTCATAGATTCCTGACCGCGAGCTAATATTAAAAACGTTCAATGTGCCGTAAAATTCTCAAACGGAGAGATTCCATCTTTCCAGCGAATTAATAGATTCCTGACCGCGAGCTAATATTAAAAACGTTCAATTTGACGTAAAATTCTCAAACGGAGAGATTCCATCTTTCCAGCAAATTAATAGATTCCTGATCGCGAGCTAATATTAAAAACGTTCAATGTGCCGTAAAATTCTCAAACGGAGAGATTCCATCTTTCCAGCAAATTGATAGATTCCTGACCGCGAGCTAATATTAAAAACGTTCAATGTGCTGTAAAATTCTCAAACGGAGACATTCCCTCTTTCCAGCCAATTCTTAGATACCTGATCGCGAGCTAATATTAAAAACGTTCAATGTGCCGTAAAATTCTCAAACGGAGAGATTCCATCTTTCCAGCCAATTCATAGATTCCTGACCGCGAGCTAATATTAAAAACGTTCAATGTGCCGTAAAATTCTGAAACGGAGAAATTCCATCTTTCCAGCCAATTCATCGCGAGCTAATATTAAAAACGTTCAATGTGCCGTAAAATTCTCAAACGGAGAGATTCCATCTTTCCAGCAAATTAATAGATTCCTGATCGCGAGCTAATATTAAAAACGTTCAATGTGCCGTAAAATTCTCAAACGGAGAGATTCCATCTTTCCAGCCAATTCATAGATTCCTGACCGTGAGCTAATATTAAAAACGTTCAATGTGCCGTAAAATTCTCAAACGGAGAGATTCCATCTTTCCAGCCAATTCATCGCGAGCTAATATTAAAAACGTTCAATGTGCCGTAAAATTCTCAAACGGAGAGATTCCATCTTTCCAGGAAATTGATACATTCCTGACCGCGAGCTAATATTAAAAACGTTAAATGTGCCGTAAAATTCTGAAACGGAGAGATTCCATCTTTCCAGCAAATTAATAGATTCCTGCTCGCGAGCTAATATTAAAAACGTTCAATGTGCCGTAAAATTGTGAAACGGAGAGATTCCATCTTTCCAGCAAATTATTAGATTCCTGCTCGCGAGCTAATATTAAAAACGTTCAATGTGCCGTAAAATTGTGAAACGGAGAGATTCCATTCATAGATTCCTGACCGTGAGCTAATATTAAAAACGTTCAATGTGCCGTAAAATTCTCAAACGGAGAGATTCCATCTTTCCAGCCAATTCATCGCGAGCTAATATTAAAAACGTTCAATGTGACGTAAAATTCTCAAACGGAGAGATTCCATCTTTCCAGCCAATTCATAGATTCCTGACCGCGAGCTAATATTAAAAACGTTCAATGTGCCGTAAAATTCTCAAACGGAGAGATTCCATCTTTCCAGCCAATTCATAGATTCCTGATCGCGAGCTAATATTAAAAACGTTCAATGTGCCGTAAAATTCTCAAACGGAGACATTCCATCTTTCCAGCCAATTCTTAGATTCCTGATCGCGAGCTAATATTAAAAACGTTCAATGTGCGGTAAAATTCTCAAGCGGAGAGATTCCATCTTTCCAGCCAATTCATAGATTCCTGACCGTGAGCTAATATTAAAAACGTTCAATGTGCGGTAAAATTCTCAAGCGGAGAGATTCCATCTTTCCAGCCAATTCATAGATTCCTGACCGCGAGCTAATATTAAAAACGTTCAATGTGCCGTAAAATTGTGAAACGGAGAGATTCCATCTTTCCAGCAAATTATTAGATTCCTGCTCGCGAGCTAATATTAAAAACGTTCAATGTGCCGTAAAATTGTGAAACGGAGAGATTCCATTCATAGATTCCTGACCGTGAGCTAATATTAAAAACGTTCAATGTGCCGTAAAATTCTCAAACGGAGAGATTCCATCTTTCCAGCAAATTATTAGATTCCTGCTCGCGAGCTAATATTAAAAACGTTCAATGTGCCGTAAAATTGTGAATCGGAGAGATTCCATTCATAGATTCCTGACCGTGAGCTAATATTAAAAACGTTCAATGTGCCGTAAAATTCTCAAACGGAGAGATTCCATCTTTCCAGCCAATTCATCGCGAGATAATATTAAAAACGTTCAATGTGACGTAAAATTCTCAAACGGAGAGATTCCATCTTTCCAGCCAATTCATAGATTCCTGACCGCGAGCTAATATTAAAAACGTTCAATGTGCCGTAAAATTCTCAAACGGAGAGATTCCATCTTTCCAGCCAATTCATAGATTCCTGATCGCGAGCTAATATTAAAAACGTTCAATGTGACGTAAAATTCTCAAACGGAGAGATTCCATCTTTCCAGCAAATTGATAGATTCCTGACCGCGAGCTAATATTAAAAACGTTCAATGTGCCGTAAAATTCTATAACGGAGAGATTCCATCTTTCCAGCAAATTGATAGATTCCTGACCGCGAGCTAATATTAAAAACGTTCAATGTGCCGTAAAATTCTCAAACGGAGAGATTCCATCTTTCCAGCAAATTCATAGATTCCTGCTCGCGCGCTAATATTAAAAACGTTCAATGTGCCGTAAAATTCTCAAACGGAGAGATTCCATCTTTCCAGCCAATTCATAGATTCCTGACCGCGAGCTAATATTAAAAACGTTCAATGTGCCGTAAAATTCCCAAAAGGAGAGATTCCATCTTTCCAGCAAATTAATAGATTCCTGATCGCGAGCTAATATTAAAAACGTTCAATGTGCCGTAAAATTCTCAAACGGAGAGATTCCATCTTTCCAGCCAATTCATAGATTCCTGATCGCGAGCTAATATTAAAAACGTTCAATGTGCCGTAAAATTCTCAAACGGAGAGATTCCATCTTTCCAGCAAATTATTAGATTCCTGCTCGCGAGCTAATATTAAAAACGTTCAATGTGCCGTAAAATTGTGAATCGGAGAGATTCCATTCATAGATTCCTGACCGTGAGCTAATATTAAAAACGTTCAATGTGCCGTAAAATTCTCAAACGGAGAGATTCCATCTTTCCAGCCAATTCATCGCGAGATAATATTAAAAACGTTCAATGTGACGTAAAATTCTCAAACGGAGAGATTCCATCTTTCCAGCCAATTCATAGATTCCTGACCGCGAGCTAATATTAAAAACGTTCAATGTGCCGTAAAATTCTCAAACGGAGAGATTCCATCTTTCCAGCCAATTCATAGATTCCTGATCGCGAGCTAATATTAAAAACGTTCAATGTGCCGTAAAATTCTCAAACGGAGACATTCCATCTTTCCAGCCAATTCTTAGATTCCTGATCGCGAGCTAATATTAAAAACGTTCAATGTGCGGTAAAATTCTCAAGCGGAGAGATTCCATCTTTCCAGCCAATTCATAGATTCCTGACCGCGAGCTAATATTAAAAACGTTCAATGTGCCGTAAAATTGTGAAACGGAGAGATTCCATCTTTCCAGCAAATTATTAGATTCCTGCTCGCGAGCTAATATTAAAAACGTTCAATGTGCCGTAAAATTGTGAAACGGAGAGATTCCATTCACAGATTCCTGACCGTGAGCTAATATTAAAAACGTTCAATGTGTAAAATTCTCAAACGGAGAGATTCCATCTTTCCAGCCAATTCATAGATTCCTGATCGCGAGCTAATATTAAAAACGTTCAATGTGCCGTAAAATTCTCAAACGGAGACATTCCATCTTTCCAGCCAATTCTTAGATTCCTGATCGCGAGCTAATATTAAAAACGTTCAATGTGCGGTAAAATTCTCAAGCGGAGAGATTCCATCTTTCCAGCCAATTCATAGATTCCTGACCGCGAGCTAATATTAAAAACGTTCAATGTGCCGTAAAATTATGAAACGGAGAGATTCCTTCTTTCCAGCAAATTGATAGATTCCTGACCGCGAGCTAATATTAAAAACGTTCAATTTGACGTAAAATTCTCAAACGGAGAGATTCCATCTTTCCAGCCAATTAATAGATTCCTGATTGCGAGCTAATATTAAAAACGTTCAATGTGCCGTAAAATTCTCAAACGGAGAGATTCCATCTTTCCAGCCAATTCATAGATTCCTGATCGCGAGCTAATAATATTAAAAACGTTCAATGTGCCGTAAAATTCTCAAACGGAGACATTCCATCTTTCCAGCCAATTCATAGATTCCTGATCGCGAGCTAATATTAAAAACGTTCAATGTGCCGTAAAATTGTGAAACGGAGAGATTCCATCTTTGCAGCCAATTCATAGATTCCTGACCGTGAGCTAATATTAAAAACGTTCAATGTGCCGTAAAATTCTCAAACGGAGAGATTCCATCTTTCCAGCCAATTCATCGCGAGCTAATATTAAAAACGTTCAATGTGCCGTAAAATTCTCAAACGGAGAGATTCCATCTTTCCAGCCAATTCATAGATTCCGGACCGCGAGCTAATATTAAAAACGTTCAATGTGCCGTAAAATTCTCAAACGGAGAGATTCCATCTTTCCAGCCAATTCATAGATTCCTGATCGCGAGCTAATATTAAAAACGTTCAATGTGCCGTAAAATTCTCAAACGGAGACATTCCATCTTTCCAGCCAATTCTTAGATTCCTGATCGCGAGCTAATATTAAAAACGTTCAATGTGCGGTAAAATTCTCAAGCGGAGAGATTCCATCTTTCCAGCCAATTCATAGATTCCTGACCGCGAGCTAATATTAAAAACGTTCAATGTGCCGTAAAATTCTGAAACGGAGAGATTCCATCTTTCCAGCAAATTGATAGATTCCTGACCGCGAGCTAATATTAAAAACGTTCAATTTGACGTAAAATTCTCAAACGGAGAGATTCCATCTTTCCAGCCAATTAATAGATTCCTGATTGCGAGCTAATATTAAAAACGTTCAATGTGCCGTAAAATTCTCAAACGGAGAGATTCCATCTTTCCAGCCAATTCATAGATTCCTGATCGCGAGCTAATATTAAAAACGTTCAATGTGCCGTAAATTCTCAAACGGAGAGATTCCATCTTTCCAGCCAATTCATAGATTCCTGATCGCGAGCTAATATTAAAAACGTTCAATTTGACGTAAAATTCTCAAACGGAGAGATTCCATCTTTCCAGCCAATTCATAGATTCCTGACCGCTAGCTAATATTAAAAACGTTCAATGTGCCGTAAAATTCTCAAACGGAGAGATTCCATCTTTCCAGCCAATTCATAGATTCCTGATCGCGAGCTAATATTAAAAACGTTCAATGTGCCGTAAATTCTCAAACGGAGAGATTCCATCTTTCCAGCCAATTCACAGATTCCTGATCGCGAGCTATTATTAAAAACGTTCAATGTGCCGTAAAATTCTCAAACGGAGAGATTCCATCTTTCCAGCCAATTCATAGATTCCTGACCGCGAGCTAATATTAAAAACGTTCAATGTGCCGTAAAATTCTCAAACGGAGAGATTCCATCTTTCCAGCCGATTCATAGATTCCTGATTGCGAGCTAATATTAAAAACGTTCAATGTGCCGTAAATTCTCAAACGGAGAGATTCCATCTTTCCAGCCAATTCACAGATTCCTGATCGCGAGCTAATATTAAAAACGTTCAATGTGCCGTAAAATTCTCAAACGGAGAGATTCCATCTTTCCAGCCAATTCATAGATTCCTGACCGCGAGCTAATATTAAAAACGTTCAATGTGCCGTAAAATTCTCAAACGGAGAGATTCCATCTTTCCAGCCAATTCATAGATTCCTGACCGCGAGCTAATATTAAAAACGTTCAATGTGCCGTAAAATTCTCAAACGGAGAGATTCCATCTTTCCAGCCAATTCACAGATTCCTGATCGCGAGCTAATATTAAAAACGTTCAATGTGCCGTAAAATTCTCAAACGGAGAGATTCCATCTTTCCAGCAAATTCATAGATTCCTGATCGCGAGCTAATATTAAAAACGTTCAATGTGCCGTAAAATTCTCAAACGGAGAGATTCCATCTTTCCAGGAAATTGATAGATTCCTGACCGCGAGCTAATATTAAAAACGTTCAATGTGCCGTAAAATTCTCAAACGGAGAGATTCCATCTTTCCAGCCAATTCATAGATTCCTGACCGTGAGCTAATGTTAAAAACGTTCAATGTGCCGTAAAATTCTCAAACGGAGAGATTCCATCTTTCCAGCCTATTCATCGCGAGCTAATATTTAAAAACGTTCAATGTGCCGTAAAATTCTCAAACGGAGAGATTCCATCTTTCCAGGAAATTGATAGATTCCTGACCGCGAGCTAATATTAAAAACGTTCAATGTGCCGTAAAATTCTGAAACGGAGAGATTCCATCTTTCCAGCAAATTAATAGATTCCTGCTCGCGAGCTAATATTAAAAACGTTCAATGTGCCGTAAAATTGTGAAACGGAGAGATTCCATCTTTCCAGCAAATTATTAGATTCCTGCTCGCGAGCTAATATTAAAAACGTTCAATGTGCCGTAAAATTGTGAAACGGAGAGATTCCATCTTTGCAGCCAATTCATAGATTCCTGACCGTGAGCTAATATTAAAAACGTTCAATGTGCCGTAAAATTCTCAAACGGAGAGATTCCATCTTTCCAGCAAATTGATAGATTCCTGACCGCGAGCTAATATTAAAAAACGTTCAATGTCCCGGAAAATTCTCAAACGGAGAGATTCCATCTTTCCAGCAAATTAATAGATTCCTGATCGCGAGTTAATATTAAAAACGTTCAATGTGCCGTAAAATTCTCAAACGGAGAGATTCCATCTTTTCAGCAAATTAATAGATTCCTGATCGCGAGCTAATATTAAAAACGTTCAATGTGCCGTAAAATTCTCAAACGGAGAGATTCCATCTTTCCAGCAAATTGATAGATTCCTGACCGCGAGCTAATATTAAAAACGTTCAATGTGCCGTAAAATTCTCAAACGGAGAGATTCCACCTTTCCAGCAAATTGATAGATTCCTGATCGCGAGCTAATATTAAAAACGTTCAATGTGCCGTAAAATTCTCAAACGGAGAGATTCCATCTTTCCAGCCAATTCATAGATTCCTGATCGCGAGCTAATATTAAAAACGTTCAATGTGCCGTAAAATTCTCAAACGGAGAGATTCCATCTTTCCAGCAAATTGATAGATTCCTGACCGCGAGCTAATATTAAAAACGTTCAATGTGCCGTAAAATTCTCAAACGGAGAGATTCCATCTTTCCAGCCAATTCATAGATTCCTGATCGCGAGCTAATATTAAAAACGTTCAATGTGCCGTAAAATTCTCAAACGGAGACATTCCATCTTTCCAGCCAATTCTTAGATTCCTGATCGCGAGCTAATATTAAAAACGTTCAATGTGCGGTAAAATTCTCAAGCGGAGAGGTTCCATCTTTCCAGCCAATTCATAGATTCCTGACCGCGAGCTAATATTAAAAACGTTCAATGTGCCGTAAAATTCTCAAGCGGAGACATTCCATCTTTCCAGCCAATTCTTAGATTCCTGATCGCGAGCTAATATTAAAAACGTTCAATGTGCGGTAAAATTCTCAACCGTAGAGATTCCATCTTTCCAGCCAATTGATAGATTCCTGCTCGCGAGCTAATATTAAAAACGTTCAATGTGCCGTAAAATTCTCAAACGGAGAGATTCCATCTTTGCAGCCAATTCATAGATTCCTGACCGTGAGCTAATATTAAAAACGTTCAATGTGCCGTAAAATTCTCAAACGGAGAGATTCCATCTTTCCAGCAAATTCATAGATTCCTGATCGCGAGCTAATATTAAAAACGTTCAATGTGCCGTAAAATTCTCAAACGGAGAGATTCCATCTTTCCAGGAAATTGATAGATTCCTGACCGCGAGCTAATATTAAAAACGTTCAATGTGCCGTAAAATTCTCAAACGGAGAGATTCCATCTTTCCAGCCAATTCATAGATTCCTGACCGTGAGCTAATGTTAAAAACGTTCAATGTGCCGTAAAATTCTCAAACGGAGAGATTCCATCTTTCCAGCCTATTCATCGCGAGCTAATATTTAAAAACGTTCAATGTGCCGTAAAATTCTCAAACGGAGAGATTCCATCTTTCCAGGAAATTGATAGATTCCTGACCGCGAGCTAATATTAAAAACGTTCAATGTGCCGTAAAATTCTGAAACGGAGAGATTCCATCTTTCCAGCAAATTAATAGATTCCTGCTCGCGAGCTAATATTAAAAACGTTCAATGTGCCGTAAAATTGTGAAACGGAGAGATTCCATCTTTCCAGCAAATTATTAGATTCCTGCTCGCGAGCTAATATTAAAAACGTTCAATGTGCCATAAAATTGTGAAACGGAGAGATTCCATCTTTGCAGCCAATTCATAGATTCCTGACCGTGAGCTAATATTAAAAACGTTCAATGTGCCGTAAAATTCTCAAACGGAGAGATTCCATCTTTCCAGCAAATTGATAGATTCCTGACCGCGAGCTAATATTAAAAAACGTTCAATGTCCCGGAAAATTCTCAAACGGAGAGATTCCATCTTTCCAGCAAATTAATAGATTCCTGATCGCGAGCTAATATTAAAAACGTTCAATGTGCCGTAAAATTCTCAAACGGAGAGATTCCATCTTTCCAGCAAATTAATAGATTCCTGATCGCGAGCTAATATTAAAAACGTTCAATGTGCCGTAAAATTCTCAAACGGAGAGATTCCATCTTTCCAGGAAATTGATAGATTCCTGACCGCGAGCTAATATTAAAAACGTTCAATGTGCCGTAAAATTCTCAAACGGAGAGATTCCATCTTTCCAGCCAATTCATAGATTCCTGACCGTGAGCTAATGTTAAAAACGTTCAATGTGCCGTAAAATTCTCAAACGGAGAGATTCCATCTTTCCAGCCTATTCATCGCGAGCTAATATTTAAAAACGTTCAATGTGCCGTAAAATTCTCAAACGGAGAGATTCCATCTTTCCAGGAAATTGATAGATTCCTGACCGCGAGCTAATATTAAAAACGTTCAATGTGCCGTAAAATTCTCAAACGGAGAGATTCCATCTTTCCAGCCAATTCATAGATTCCTGATCGCGAGCTAATATTAAAAACGTTCAATGTGCCGTAAAATTCTCAAACGGAGACATTCCATCTTTCCAGCCAATTCTTAGATTCCTGATCGCGAGCTAATATTAAAAACGTTCAATGTGCGGTAAAATTCTCAAGCGGAGAGGTTCCATCTTTCCAGCCAATTCATAGATTCCTGACCGCGAGCTAATATTAAAAACGTTCAATGTGCCGTAAAATTCTCAAGCGGAGACATTCCATCTTTCCAGCCAATTCTTAGATTCCTGATCGCGAGCTAATATTAAAAACGTTCAATGTGCGGTAAAATTCTCAACCGTAGAGATTCCATCTTTCCAGCCAATTGATAGATTCCTGCTCGCGAGCTAATATTAAAAACGTTCAATGTGCCGTAAAATTCTCAAACGGAGAGATTCCATCTTTGCAGCCAATTCATAGATTCCTGACCGTGAGCTAATATTAAAAACGTTCAATGTGCCGTAAAATTCTCAAACGGTAGGATTCCATCTTTCCAGCCAATTCATCGCGAGCTAATATTAAAAACGTTCAATGTGCCGTAAATTCTCAAACGGAGAGATTCCATCTTTCCAGCCAATTCATAGATTCCTGACCGCGAGCTAATATTAAAAACGTTCAATGTGCCGTAAAATTCTCAAACGGAGAGATTCCATCTTTCCAGCCAATTCATAGATTCCTGACCGCGAGCTAATATTAAAAACGTTCAATGTGCCGTAAAATTCTCAAACGGAGAGATTCCATCTTTCCAGCCAATTCACAGATTCCTGATCGCGAGCTAATATTAAAAACGTTCAATGTGCCGTAAAATTCTCAAACGGAGAGATTCCATCTTTCCAGCAAATTCATAGATTCCTGATCGCGAGCTAATATTAAAAACGTTCAATGTGCCGTAAAATTCTCAAACGGAGAGATTCCATCTTTCCAGGAAATTGATAGATTCCTGACCGCGAGCTAATATTAAAAACGTTCAATGTGCCGTAAAATTCTCAAACGGAGAGATTCCATCTTTCCAGCCAATTCATAGATTCCTGACCGTGAGCTAATATTAAAAACGTTCAATGTGCCGTAAAATTCTCAAACGGAGAGATTCCATCTTTCCAGCCTATTCATCGCGAGCTAATATTTAAAAACGTTCAATGTGCCGTAAAATTCTCAAACGGAGAGATTCCATCTTTCCAGGAAATTGATAGATTCCTGACCGCGAGCTAATATTAAAAACGTTCAATGTGCCGTAAAATTCTGAAACGGAGAGATTCCATCTTTCCAGCAAATTAATAGATTCCTGCTCGCGAGCTAATATTAAAAACGTTCAATGTGCCGTAAAATTCTCAAACGGAGAGATTCCATCTTTGCAGCCAATTCATAGATTCCTGACCGTGAGCTAATATTAAAAACGTTCAATGTGCCGTAAAATTCTCAAACGGAGAGATTCCATCTTTCCAGCAAATTGATAGATTCCTGACCGCGAGCTAATATTAAAAACGTTCAATGTGCCGTAAAATTCTCAAACGGAGAGATTCCATCTTTCCAGCAAATTAATAGATTCCTGATCGCGAGCTAATATTAAAAACGTTCAATGTGCCGTAAAATTCTCAAACGGAGAGATTCCATCTTTTCAGCAAATTAATAGATTCCTGATCGCGAGCTAATATTAAAAACGTTCAATGTGCCGTAAAATTCTCAAACGGAGAGATTCCATCTTTCCAGCAAATTGATAGATTCCTGACCGCGAGCTAATATTAAAAACGTTCAATGTGCCGTAAAATTCTCAAACGGAGAGATTCCACCTTTCCAGCAAATTGATAGATTCCTGATCGCGAGCTAATATTAAAAACGTTCAATGTGCCGTAAAATTCTCAAACGGAGAGATTCCATCTTTCCAGCCAATTCATAGATTCCTGATCGCGAGCTAATATTAAAAACGTTCAATGTGCCGTAAAATTCTCAAACGGAGAGATTCCATCTTTCCAGCAAATTGATAGATTCCTGACCGCGAGCTAATATTAAAAACGTTCAATGTGCCGTAAAATTCTCAAACGGAGAGATTCCATCTTTCCAGCCAATTCATAGATTCCTGATCGCGAGCTAATATTAAAAACGTTCAATGTGCCGTAAAATTCTCAAACGGAGACATTCCATCTTTCCAGCCAATTCTTAGATTCCTGATCGCGAGCTAATATTAAAAACGTTCAATGTGCGGTAAAATTCTCAAGCGGAGAGGTTCCATCTTTCCAGCCAATTCATAGATTCCTGACCGCGAGCTAATATTAAAAACGTTCAATGTGCCGTAAAATTCTCAAGCGGAGACATTCCATCTTTCCAGCCAATTCTTAGATTCCTGATCGCGAGCTAATATTAAAAACGTTCAATGTGCGGTAAAATTCTCAACCGTAGAGATTCCATCTTTCCAGCCAATTGATAGATTCCTGCTCGCGAGCTAATATTAAAAACGTTCAATGTGCCGTAAAATTCTCAAACGGAGAGATTCCATCTTTGCAGCCAATTCATAGATTCCTGACCGTGAGCTAATATTAAAAACGTTCAATGTGCCGTAAAATTCTCAAACGGAGAGATTCCATCTTTCCAGCAAATTCATAGATTCCTGATCGCGAGCTAATATTAAAAACGTTCAATGTGCCGTAAAATTCTCAAACGGAGAGATTCCATCTTTCCAGGAAATTGATAGATTCCTGACCGCGAGCTAATATTAAAAACGTTCAATGTGCCGTAAAATTCTCAAACGGAGAGATTCCATCTTTCCAGCCAATTCATAGATTCCTGACCGTGAGCTAATGTTAAAAACGTTCAATGTGCCGTAAAATTCTCAAACGGAGAGATTCCATCTTTCCAGCCTATTCATCGCGAGCTAATATTTAAAAACGTTCAATGTGCCGTAAAATTCTCAAACGGAGAGATTCCATCTTTCCAGGAAATTGATAGATTCCTGACCGCGAGCTAATATTAAAAACGTTCAATGTGCCGTAAAATTCTGAAACGGAGAGATTCCATCTTTCCAGCAAATTAATAGATTCCTGCTCGCGAGCTAATATTAAAAACGTTCAATGTGCCGTAAAATTGTGAAACGGAGAGATTCCATCTTTCCAGCAAATTATTAGATTCCTGCTCGCGAGCTAATATTAAAAACGTTCAATGTGCCGTAAAATTGTGAAACGGAGAGATTCCATCTTTGCAGCCAATTCATAGATTCCTGACCGTGAGCTAATATTAAAAACGTTCAATGTGCCGTAAAATTCTCAAACGGAGAGATTCCATCTTTCCAGCAAATTGATAGATTCCTGACCGCGAGCTAATATTAAAAAACGTTCAATGTCCCGGAAAATTCTCAAACGGAGAGATTCCATCTTTCCAGCAAATTAATAGATTCCTGATCGCGAGCTAATATTAAAAACGTTCAATGTGCCGTAAAATTCTCAAACGGAGAGATTCCATCTTTTCAGCAAATTAATAGATTCCTGATCGCGAGCTAATATTAAAAACGTTCAATGTGCCGTAAAATTCTCAAACGGAGAGATTCCATCTTTTCAGCAAATTAATAGATTCCTGATCGCGAGCTAATATTAAAAACGTTCAATGTGCCGTAAAATTCTCAAACGGAGAGATTCCATCTTTCCAGCAAATTGATAGATTCCTGACCGCGAGCTAATATTAAAAACGTTCAATGTGCCGTAAAATTCTCAAACGGAGAGATTCCATCTTTCCAGCAAATTGATAGATTCCTGACCGCGAGCTAATATTAAAAAACGTTCAATGTGCCGTAAATTCTCAAACGGAGAGATTCCATCTTTCCAGCCAATTCACAGATTCCTGATCGCGAGCTAATATTAAAAACGTTCAATGTGCCGTAAAATTCTCAAACGGAGAGATTCCATCTTTCCAGCCAATTCATAGATTCCTGACCGCGAGCTAATATTAAAAACGTTCAATGTGCCGTAAAATTCTCAAACGGAGAGATTCCATCTTTCCAGCCAATTGATAGATTCCTGACCGCGAGCTAATATTAAAAACGTTCAATGTGCGGTAAAATTCTCAAGCGGAGAGATTCCATCTTTCCAGCCAATTCATAGATTCCTGACCGCGAGCTAATATTAAAAACGTTCAATGTGCCGTAAAATTCTGAAACGGAGAGATTCCATCTTTCCAGCAAATTGATAGATTCCTGACCGCGAGCTAATATTAAAAACGTTCAATTTGACGTAAAATTCTCAAACGGAGAGATTCCATCTTTCCAGCCAATTAATGGATTCCTGATTGCGAGCTAATATTAAAAACGTTCAATGTGCCGTAAAATTCTCAAACGGAGAGATTCCATCTTTCCAGCAAATTAATAGATTCCTGATCGCGAGCTAATATTAAAAACGTTCAATGTGCCGTAAAATTCTCAAACGGAGAGATTCCATCTTTCCAGCCAATTCATAGATTCCTGACCGTGAGCTAATATTAAAAACGTTCAATGTGCCGTAAAATTCTCAAACGGAGAGATTCCATCTTTCCAGCCAATTCATCGCGAGCTAATATTAAAAACGTTCAATGTGCCGTAAAATTCTCAAACGGAGAGATTCCATCTTTCCAGGAAATTGATACATTCCTGACCGCGAGCTAATATTAAAAACGTTAAATGTGCCGTAAAATTCTGAAACGGAGAGATTCCATCTTTCCAGCAAATTAATAGATTCCTGCTCGCGAGCTAATATTAAAAACGTTCAATGTGCCGTAAAATTGTGAAACGGAGAGATTCCATCTTTCCAGCAAATTATTAGATTCCTGCTCGCGAGCTAATATTAAAAACGTTCAATGTGCCGTAAAATTGTGAAACGGAGAGATTCCATTCATAGATTCCTGACCGTGAGCTAATATTAAAAACGTTCAATGTGCCGTAAAATTCTCAAACGGAGAGATTCCATCTTTCCAGCCAATTCATCGCGAGCTAATATTAAAAACGTTCAATGTGCCGTAAATTCTCAAACGGAGAGATTCCATCTTTCCAGCCAATTCATAGATTCCTGATCGCGAGCTAATATTAAAAACGTTCAATTTGACGTAAAATTCTCAAACGGAGAGATTCCATCTTTCCAGCCAATTCATAGATTCCTGACCGCGAGCTAATATTAAAAACGTTCAATGTGCCGTAAAATTCTGAAACGGAGAGATTCCATCTTTCCAGCCAATTCATAGATTCCTGATCGCGAGCTAATATTAAAAACGTTCAATGTGCCGTAAATTCTCAAACGGAGAGATTCCATCTTTCCAGCCAATTCACAGATTCCTGATCGCGAGCTAATATTAAAAACGTTCAATGTGCCGTAAAATTCTCAAACGGAGAGATTCCATCTTTCCAGCCAATTCATAGATTCCTGACCGCGAGCTAATATTAAAAACGTTCAATGTGCCGTAAAATTCTCAAACGGAGAGATTCCATCTTTCCAGCCAATTGATAGATTCCTGACCGCGAGCTAATATTAAAAACGTTCAATGTGCGGTAAAATTCTCAAGCGGAGAGATTCCATCTTTCCAGCCAATTCATAGATTCCTGACCGCGAGCTAATATTAAAAACGTTCAATGTGCCGTAAAATTCTGAAACGGAGAGATTCCATCTTTCCAGCAAATTGATAGATTCCTGACCGCGAGCTAATATTAAAAACGTTCAATTTGACGTAAAATTCTCAAACGGAGAGATTCCATCTTTCCAGCCAATTAATGGATTCCTGATTGCGAGCTAATATTAAAAACGTTCAATGTGCCGTAAAATTCTCAAACGGAGAGATTCCATCTTTCCAGCAAATTAATAGATTCCTGATCGCGAGCTAATATTAAAAACGTTCAATGTGCCGTAAAATTCTCAAACGGAGAGATTCCATCTTTCCAGCCAATTCATAGATTCCTGACCGCGAGCTAATATTAAAAACGTTCAATGTGCCGTAAAATTCTCAAACGGAGAGATACCATCTTTCCAGCCAATTCTTAGATTCCTGACCGCGAGCTAATATTAAAAACGTTAAATGTGCCGTAAAATTGTGAAACGGAGAGATTCCATCTTTCCAGCAAATTAATAGATTCCTGCTCGCGAGCTAATATTAAAAACGTTCAATGTGCCGTAAAATTGTGAAACGGAGAGATTCCATCTTTCCAGCAAATTATTAGATTCCTGCTCGCGAGCTAATATTAAAAACGTTCAATGTGCCGTAAAATTGTGAAACGGAGAGATTCCATTCATAGATTCCTGACCGTGAGCTAATATTAAAAACGTTCAATGTGCCGTAAAATTCTCAAACGGAGAGATTCCATCTTTCCAGCCAATTCATCGCGAGCTAATATTAAAAACGTTCAATGTGCCGTAAAATTCTCAAACGGAGAGATTCCATCTTTCCAGCCAATTCATAGATTCCTGACCGCGAGCTAATATTAAAAACGTTCAATGTGCCGTAAAATTCTCAAACGGAGAGATTCCATCTTTCCAGCCAATTCATAGATTCCTGATCGCGAGCTAATATTAAAAACGTTCAATGTGCCGTAAAATTCTCAAACGGAGACATTCCATCTTTCCAGCCAATTCTTAGATTCCTGATCGCGAGCTAATATTAAAAACGTTCAATGTGCGGTAAAATTCTCAAGCGGAGAGATTCCATCTTTCCAGCCAATTCATAGATTCCTGACCGCGAGCTAATATTAAAAACGTTCAATATGCCGTAAAATTCTGAAACGGAGAGATTCCATCTTTCCAGCAAATTGATAGATTCCTGACCGCGAGCTAATATTAAAAACGTTCAATTTGACGTAAAATTCTCAAACGGAGAGATTCCATCTTTCCAGCCAATTCATAGATTCCTGATTGCGAGCTAATATTAAAAACGTTCAATGTGCCGTAAAATTCTCAAACGGAGAGATTCCATCTTTCCAGCCAATTCATAGATTCCTGATCGCGAGCTAATATTAAAAACGTTCAATGTGCCGTAAATTCTCAAACGGAGAGATTCCATCTTTCCAGCCAATTCATAGATTCCTGATCGCGAGCTAATATTAAAAACGTTCAATTTGACGTAAAATTCTCAAACGGAGAGATTCCATCTTTCCAGCCAATTCATAGATTCCTGACCGCGAGCTAATATTAAAAACGTTCAATGTGCCGTAAAATTCTCAAACGGAGAGATTCCATCTTTCCAGCCAATTCATAGATTCCTGATCGCGAGCTAATATTAAAAACGTTCAATGTGCCGTAAATTCTCAAACGGAGAGATTCCATCTTTCCAGCCAATTCACAGATTCCTGATCGCGAGCTAATATTAATAACGTTCAATGTGCCGTAAAATTCTCAAACGGAGAGATTCCATCTTTTCAGCCAATTCATAGATTCCTGACCGCGAGCTAATATTAAAAACGTTCAATGTGCCGTAAAATTCTCAAACGGAGAGATTCCATCTTTCCAGCCAATTGATAGATTCCTGACCGCGAGCTAATATTAAAAACGTTCAATGTGCGGTAAAATTCTCAAGCGGAGAGATTCCATCTTTCCAGCCAATTCATAGATTCCTGACCGCGAGCTAATATTAAAAACGTTCAATGTGCCGTAAAATTCTGAAACGGAGAGATTCCATCTTTCCAGCAAATTGATAGATTCCTGACCGCGAGCTAATATTAAAAACGTTCAATTTGACGTAAAATTCTCAAACGGAGAGATTCCATCTTTCCAGCCAATTAATGGATTCCTGATTGCGAGCTAATATTAAAAACGTTCAATGTGCCGTAAAATTCTCAAACGGAGAGATTCCATCTTTCCAGCAAATTAATAGATTCCTGATCGCGAGCTAATATTAAAAACGTTCAATGTGCCGTAAAATTCTCAAACGGAGAGATTCCATCTTTCCAGCCAATTCATAGATTCCTGACCGTGAGCTAATATTAAAAACGTTCAATGTGCCGTAAAATTCTCAAACGGAGAGATTCCATCTTTCCAGCCAATTCATCGCGAACTAATATTAAAAACGTTCAATGTGCCGTAAAATTCTCAAACGGAGAGATTCCATCTTTCCAGGAAATTGATACATTCCTGACCGCGAGCTAATATTAAAAACGTTAAATGTGCCGTAAAATTCTGAAACGGAGAGATTCCATCTTTCCAGCAAATTAATAGATTCCTGCTCGCGAGCTAATATTAAAAACGTTCAATGTGCCGTAAAATTGTGAAACGGAGAGATTCCATCTTTCCAGCAAATTAATAATTCCTGCTCGCGAGCTAATATTAAAAACGTTCAATGTGCCGTAAAATTCTCAAACGGAGAGATTCCATCTTTCCAGCCAATTCATAGATTCCTGATCGCGAGCTAATATTAAAAACGTTCAATGTGCCGTAAAATTCTCAAACGGAGAGATTCCATCTTTCCAGCCAATTAATCGCGAGCTAATATTAAAAACGTTGAATGTGCCGTAAAATTCTGAAACGGAGAGATTCCATCTTTCCAGCCAATTCATAGATTCCTGATCGCGAGCTAATATTAAAAACGTTGAATGTGCCGTAAAATTCTCAAACGGAGAGATTCCATCTTTCCAGCAAATTCATAGATTCCTGATCGCGAGCTAATATTAAAAACGTTCAATGTGCCGTAAAATTCTGAAACGGAGAGATTCCATCTTTCCAGGAAATTGATAGTTTCCTGACCGCGAGCTAATATTAAAACCGTTCAATATGCCGTAAAATTCTGAAACGGAGAGATTCCATCTTTCCAGCAAATTAATAGATTCCTGCTCGCGAGCTAATATTAAAAACGTTCAATGTGCCGTAAAATTGTGAAACGGAGAGATTCCATCTTTCCAGCAAATTATTAGATTTCTGCTCGCGAGCTAATATTAAAAACGTTCAATGTGCCGTAAAATTGTGAAACGGAGAGATTCCATCTTTCCAGCAAATTATTAGATTCCTGATCGCGAGCTAATATTAAAAACGTTCAATGTGCCGTAAAATTCTCAAACGGAGAGATTCCATCTTTCCAGCAAATTATTAGATTCCTGATCGCGAGCTAATATTAAAAACGTTCAATGTGCCGTAAAATTCTCAAACGGAGAGATTCCATCTTTCCAGCCAATTCATAGATTCCTGACCGTGAGCTAATATTAAAAACGTTCAATGTGCCGTAAAATTCTCAAACGGAGAGATTCCATCTTTCCAGCCTATTTATCGCGAGCTAATATTTAAAAACGTTCAATGTGCCGTAAAATTCTCAAACGGAGAGATTCCATCTTTCCAGGAAATTGATAGATTCCTGACCGCGAGCTAATATTAAAAACGTTCAATGTGCCGTAAAATTCTGAAACGGAGAGATTCCATCTTTCCAGCAAATTAATAGATTCCTGCTCGCGAGCTAATATTAAAAACGTTCAATGTGCCGTAAAATTGTGAAACGGAGAGATTCCATCTTTCCAGCAAATTATTAGATTCCTGCTCGCGAGCTAATATTAAAAACGTTCAATGTGCCGTAAAATTCTGAAACGGAGAGATTCCATCTTTCCAAGAAATTGATAGTTTCCTGACCGCGAGCTAATATTAAAACCGTTCAATATGCCGTAAAATTCTGAAACGGAGAGATTCCATCTTTCCAGCAAATTAATAGATTCCTGCTCGCGAGCTAATATTAAAAACGTTCAATGTGCCGTAAAATTGTGAAACGGAGAGATTCCATCTTTCCAGCAAATTATTAGATTTCTGCTCGCGAGCTAATATTAAAAACGTTCAATGTGCCGTAAAATTGTGAAACGGAGAGATTCCATCTTTCCAGCAAATTATTAGATTCGTGATCGCGAGCTAATATTAAAAACGTTCAATGTGCCGTAAAATTCTCAAACGGAGAGATTCCATCTTTCCAGGAAATTGATAGATTCCTGACCGCGAGCTAATATTAAAAACGTTCAATGTGCCGTAAAATTCTGAAACGGAGAGATTCCATCTTTCCAGCAAATTAATAGATTCCTGCTCGCGAGCTAATATTAAAAACGTTCAATGTGCCGTAAAATTGTGAAACGGAGAGATTCCATCTTTCCAGCAAATTATTAGATTCCTGCTCGCGAGCTAATATTAAAAACGTTCAATGTGCCGTAAAATTCTGAAACGGAGAGATTCCATCTTTCCAAGAAATTGATAGTTTCCTGACCGCGAGCTAATATTAAAACCGTTCAATATGCCGTAAAATTCTGAAACGGAGAGATTCCATCTTTCCAGCAAATTAATAGATTCCTGCTCGCGAGCTAATATTAAAAACGTTCAATGTGCCGTAAAATTGTGAAACGGAGAGATTCCATCTTTCCAGCAAATTATTAGATTTTTGCTCGCGAGCTAATATTAAAAACGTTCAATGTGCCGTAAAATTCTCAAACGGAGAGATACCATCTTTCCAGCCAATTCATAGATTCCTGATCGCGAGCTAATATTAAAAACGTTCAATGTGCCGTAAATTCTCAAACGGAGAGATTCCATCTTTCCAGCCAATTCACAGATTCCTGATCGCGAGCTAATATTAAAAACGTTCAATGTGCCGTAAAATTCTCAAACGGAGAGATTCCATCTTTCCAGCAAATTAATAGATTCCTGATCGCGAGCTAATATTAAAAACGTTCAATGTGCCGTAAAATTCTCAAACGGAGAGATTCCATCTTTCCAGCCAATTCATAGATTCCTGACCGTGAGCTAATATTAAAAACGTTCAATGTGCCGTAAAATTCTCAAACGGAGAGATTCCATCTTTCCAGCCAATTCATCGCGAGCTAATATTAAAAACGTTCAATGTGCCGTAAAATTCTCAAACGGAGAGATTCCATCTTTCCAGCCAATTCACAGATTCCTGATCGCGAGCTAATATTAAAAACGTTCAATGTGCCGTAAAATTCTCAAACGGAGAGATTCCATCTTTCCAGCCAATTCACAGATTCCTGCTCGCGAGCTAATATTAAAAACGTTCAATGTGCCGTAAAATTGTGAAACGGAGAGATTCCATTCATAGATTCCTGACCGTGAGCTAATATTAAAAACGTTCAATGTGCCGTAAAATTCTCAAACGGAGAGATTCCATCTTTCCAGCCAATTCATCGCGAGCTAATATTAAAAACGTTCAATGTGCCGTAAAATTCTCAAACGGAGAGATTCCATCTTTCCAGCCAATTCATAGATTCCTGACCGCGAGCTAATATTAAAAACGTTCAATGTGCCGTAAAATTCTCAAACGGAGAGATTCCATCTTTCCAGCCAATTCATAGATTCCTGATCGCGAGCTAATATTAAAAACGTTCAATGTGCCGTAAAATTCTCAAACGGAGACATTCCATCTTTCCAGCCAATTCTTAGATTCCTGATCGCGAGCTAATATTAAAAACGTTCAATGTGCGGTAAAATTCTCAAGCGGAGAGATTCCATCTTTCCAGCCAATTCATAGATTCCTGACCGCGAGCTAATATTAAAAACGTTCAATATGCCGTAAAATTCTGAAACGGAGAGATTCCATCTTTCCAGCAAATTGATAGATTCCTGACCGCGAGCTAATATTAAAAACGTTCAATTTGACGTAAAATTCTCAAACGGAGAGATTCCATCTTTCCAGCCAATTCATAGATTCCTGATTGCGAGCTAATATTAAAAACGTTCAATGTGCCGTAAAATTCTCAAACGGAGAGATTCCATCTTTCCAGCCAATTCATAGATTCCTGATCGCGAGCTAATATTAAAAACGTTCAATGTGCCGTAAATTCTCAAACGGAGAGATTCCATCTTTCCAGCCAATTCATAGATTCCTGATCGCGAGCTAATATTAAAAACGTTCAATTTGACGTAAAATTCTCAAACGGAGAGATTCCATCTTTCCAGCCAATTCATAGATTCCTGACCGCGAGCTAATATTAAAAACGTTCAATGTGCCGTAAAATTCTCAAACGGAGAGATTCCATCTTTCCAGCCAATTCATAGATTCCTGATCGCGAGCTAATATTAAAAACGTTCAATGTGCCGTAAATTCTCAAACGGAGAGATTCCATCTTTCCAGCCAATTCACAGATTCCTGATCGCGAGCTAATATTAAAAACGTTCAATGTGCCGTAAAATTCTCAAACGGAGAGATTCCATCTTTCCAGCCAATTCATAGATTCCTGACCGCGAGCTAATATTAAAAACGTTCAATATGCCGTAAAATTCTGAAACGGAGAGATTCCATCTTTCCAGCAAATTGATAGATTCCTGACCGCGAGCTAATATTAAAAACGTTCAATTTGACGTAAAATTCTCAAACGGAGAGATTCCATCTTTCCAGCCAATTCATAGATTCCTGATTGCGAGCTAATATTAAAAACGTTCAATGTGCCGTAAAATTCTCAAACGGAGAGATTCCATCTTTCCAGCCAATTCATAGATTCCTGATCGCGAGCTAATATTAAAAACGTTCAATGTGCCGTAAATTCTCAAACGGAGAGATTCCATCTTTCCAGCCAATTCATTGATTCCTGATCGCGAGCTAATATTAAAAACGTTCAATTTGACGTAAAATTCTCAAACGGAGAGATTCCATCTTTCCAGCCAATTCATAGATTCCTGACCGCGAGCTAATATTAAAAACGTTCAATGTGCCGTAAAATTCTCAAACGGAGAGATTCCATCTTTCCAGCCAATTCATAGATTCCTGATCGCGAGCTAATATTAAAAACGTTCAATGTGCCGTAAATTCTCAAACGGAGAGATTCCATCTTTCCAGCCAATTCACAGATTCCTGATCGCGAGCTAATATTAAAAACGTTCAATGTGCCGTAAAATTCTCAAACGGAGAGATTCCATCTTTCCAGCAAATTAATAGATTCCTGATCGCGAGCTAATATTAAAAACGTTCAATGTGCCGTAAAATTCTCAAACGGAGAGATTCCATCTTTCCAGCCAATTCATAGATTCCTGACCGTGAGCTAATATTAAAAACGTTCAATGTGCCGTAAAATTCTCAAACGGAGAGATTCCATCTTTCCAGCCAATTCATCGCGAGCTAATATTAAAAACGTTCAATGTGCCGTAAAATTCTCAAACGGAGAGATTCCATCTTTCCAGCCAATTCACAGATTCCTGATCGCGAGCTAATATTAAAAACGTTCAATGTGCCGTAAAATTCTCAAACGGAGAGATTCCATCTTTCCAGCCAATTCATAGATTCCTGACCGCGAGCTAATATTAAAAACGTTCAATGTGCCGTAAAATTCTCAAACGGAGAGATTCCATCTTTCCAGCCAATTGATAGATTCCTGACCGCGAGCTAATATTAAAAACGTTCAATGTGCGGTAAAATTCTCAAGCGGAGAGATTCCATCTTTCCAGCCAATTCATAGATTCCTGACCGCGAGCTAATATTAAAAACGTTCAATGTGCCGTAAAATTCTGAAACGGAGAGATTCCATCTTTCCAGCAAATTGATAGATTCCTGACCGCGAGCTAATATTAAAAACGTTCAATTTGACGTAAAATTCTCAAACGGAGAGATTCCATCTTTCCAGCCAATTAATGGATTCCTGATTGCGAGCTAATATTAAAAACGTTCAATGTGCCGTAAAATTCTCAAACGGAGAGATTCCATCTTTCCAGCAAATTAATAGATTCCTGATCGCGAGCTAATATTAAAAACGTTCAATGTGCCGTAAAATTCTCAAACGGAGAGATTCCATCTTTCCAGCCAATTCATAGATTCCTGACCGTGAGCTAATATTAAAAACGTTCAATGTGCCGTAAAATTCTCAAACGGAGAGATTCCATCTTTCCAGCCAATTCATCGCGAGCTAATATTAAAAACGTTCAATGTGCCGTAAAATTCTCAAACGGAGAGATTCCATCTTTCCAGGAAATTGATACATTCCTGACCGCGAGCTAATATTAAAAACGTTCAATGTGCCGTAAAATTCTGAAACGGAGAGATTCCATCTTTCCAGCAAATTAATAGATTCCTGCTCGCGAGCTAATATTAAAAACGTTCAATGTGCCGTAAAATTGTGAAACGGAGAGATTCCATCTTTCCAGCAAATTATTAGATTCCTGCTCGCGAGCTAATATTAAAAACGTTCAATGTGCCGTAAAATTCTGAAACGGAGAGATTCCATCTTTCCAAGAAATTGATAGTTTCCTGACCGCGAGCTAATATTAAAACCGTTCAATATGCCGTAAAATTCTGAAACGGAGAGATTCCATCTTTCCAGCAAATTAATAGATTCCTGCTCGCGAGCTAATATTAAAAACGTTCAATGTGCCGTAAAATTGTGAAACGGAGAGATTCCATCTTTCCAGCAAATTATTAGATTTTTGCTCGCGAGCTAATATTAAAAACGTTCAATGTGCCGTAAAATTCTCAAACGGAGAGATACCATCTTTCCAGCCAATTCTTAGATTCCTGACCGCGAGCTAATATTAAAAACGTTAAATGTGCCGTAAAATTGTGAAACGGAGAGATTCCATCTTTCCAGCAAATTAATAGATTCCTGCTCGCGAGCTAATATTAAAAACGTTCAATGTGCCGTAAAATTGTGAAACGGAGAGATTCCATCTTTCCAGCAAATTATTAGATTCCTGCTCGCGAGCTAATATTAAAAACGTTCAATGTGCCGTAAAATTGTGAAACGGAGAGATTCCATTCATAGATTCCTGACCGTGAGCTAATATTAAAAACGTTCAATGTGCCGTAAAATTCTCAAACGGAGAGATTCCATCTTTCCAGCCAATTCATCGCGAGCTAATATTAAAAACGTTCAATGTGCCGTAAAATTCTCAAACGGAGAGATTCCATCTTTCCAGCCAATTCATAGATTCCTGACCGCGAGCTAATATTAAAAACGTTCAATGTGCCGTAAAATTCTCAAACGAGAGATTCCATCTTTCAGCCAATTCATAGATTCCTGATCGCGAGCTAATATTAAAAACGTTCAATGTGCCGTAAAATTCTCAAACGGAGACATTCCATCTTCCAGCCAATTCTTAGATTCCTGATCGCGAGCTAATATTAAAAACGTTCAATGTGCGGTAAAATTCTCAAGCGGAGAGATTCCATCTTTCCAGCCAATTCATAGATTCCTGACCGCGAGCTAATATTAAAAACGTTCAATATGCCGTAAAATTCTGAAACGGAGAGATTCCATCTTTCCAGCAAATTGATAGATTCCTGACCGCGAGCTAATATTAAAAACGTTCAATTTGACGTAAAATTCTCAAACGGAGAGATTCCATCTTTCCAGCCAATTCATAGATTCCTGATTGCGAGCTAATATTAAAAACGTTCAATGTGCCGTAAAATTCTCAAACGGAGAGATTCCATCTTTCCAGCCAATTCATAGATTCCTGATCGCGAGCTAATATTAAAAACGTTCAATGTGCCGTAAATTCTCAAACGGAGAGATTCCATCTTTCCAGCCAATTCATAGATTCCTGATCGCGAGCTAATATTAAAAACGTTCAATTTGACGTAAAATTCTCAAACGGAGAGATTCCATCTTTCCAGCCAATTCATAGATTCCTGACCGCGAGCTAATATTAAAAACGTTCAATGTGCCGTAAAATTCTCAAACGGAGAGATTCCATCTTTCCAGCCAATTCATAGATTCCTGATCGCGAGCTAATATTAAAACGTTCAATGTGCCGTAAATTCTCAAACGGAGAGATTCCATCTTTCCAGCCAATTCACAGATTCCTGATCGCGAGCTAATATTAAAAACGTTCAATGTGCCGTAAAATTCTCAAACGGAGAGATTCCATCTTTCCAGCCAATTCATAGATTCCTGACCGCGAGCTAATATTAAAAACGTTCAATATGCCGTAAAATTCTGAAACGGAGAGATTCCATCTTTCCAGCAAATTGATAGATTCCTGACCGCGAGCTAATATTAAAAACGTTCAATTTGACGTAAAATTCTCAAACGGAGAGATTCCATCTTTCCAGCCAATTCATAGATTCCTGATTGCGAGCTAATATTAAAAACGTTCAATGTGCCGTAAAATTCTCAAACGGAGAGATTCCATCTTTCCAGCCAATTCATAGATTCCTGATATCGAGCTAATATTAAAAACGTTCAATGTGCCGTAAATTCTCAAACGGAGAGATTCCATCTTTCAGCCAATTCATAGATTCCTGATCGCGAGCTAATATTAAAAACGTTCAATTTGACGTAAAATTCTCAAACGGAGAGATTCCATCTTTCCAGCCAATTCATAGATTCCTGACCGCGAGCTAATATTAAAAACGTTCAATGTGCCGTAAAATTCTCAAACGGAGAGATTCCATCTTTCCAGCCAATTCATAGATTCCTGATCGCGAGCTAATATTAAAAACGTTCAATGTGCCGTAAATTCTCAAACGGAGAGATTCCATCTTTCCAGCCAATTCACAGATTCCTGATCGCGAGCTAATATTAAAAACGTTCAATGTGCCGTAAAATTCTCAAACGGAGAGATTCCATCTTTCCAGCCAATTCATAGATTCCTGACCGCGAGCTAATATTAAAAACGTTCAATGTGCCGTAAAATTCTCAAACGGAGAGATTCCATCTTTCCAGCCAATTGATAGATTCCTGACCGCGAGCTAATATTAAAAACGTTCAATGTGCGGTAAAATTCTCAAGCGGAGAGATTCCATCTTTCCAGCCAATTCATAGATTCCTGACCGCGAGCTAATATTAAAAACGTTCAATGTGCCGTAAAATTCTGAAACGGAGAGATTCCATCTTTCCAGCAAATTGATAGATTCCTGACCGCGAGCTAATATTAAAAACGTTCAATTTGACGTAAAATTCTCAAACGGAGAGATTCCATCTTTCCAGCCAATTAATGGATTCCTGATTGCGAGCTAATATTAAAAACGTTCAATGTGCCGTAAAATTCTCAAACGGAGAGATTCCATCTTTCCAGCAAATTAATAGATTCCTGATCGCGAGCTAATATTAAAAACGTTCAATGTGCCGTAAAATTCTCAAACGGAGAGATTCCATCTTTCCAGCCAATTCATAGATTCCTGACCGTGAGCTAATATTAAAAACGTTCAATGTGCCGTAAAATTCTCAAACGGAGAGATTCCATCTTTCCAGCCAATTCATCGCGAGCTAATATTAAAAACGTTCAATGTGCCGTAAAATTCTCAAACGGAGAGATTCCATCTTTCCAGCCAATTCACAGATTCCTGATCGCGAGCTAATATTAAAAACGTTCAATGTGCCGTAAAATTCTCAAACGGAGAGATTCCATCTTTCCAGCCAATTCATAGATTCCTGACCGCGAGCTAATATTAAAAACGTTCAATGTGCCGTAAAATTCTCAAACGGAGAGATTCCATCTTTCCAGCCAATTGATAGATTCCTGACCGCGAGCTAATATTAAAAACGTTCAATGTGCGGTAAAATTCTCAAGCGGAGAGATTCCATCTTTCCAGCCAATTCATAGATTCCTGACCGCGAGCTAATATTAAAAACGTTCAATGTGCCGTAAAATTCTCAAACGGAGAGATTCCATCTTTCCAGCAAATTGATAGATTCCTGACCGCGAGCTAATATTAAAAAACGTTCAATTTGACGTAAATTCTCAAACGGAGAGATTCCATCTTTCCAGCCAATTAATGGATTCCTGATTGCGAGCTAATATTAAAAACGTTCAATGTGCCGTAAAATTCTCAAACGGAGAGATTCCATCTTTCCAGCAAATTAATAGATTCCTGATCGCGAGCTAATATTAAAAACGTTCAATGTGCCGTAAAATTCTCAAACGGAGAGATTCCATCTTTCCAGCCAATTCATAGATTCCTGACCGTGAGCTAATATTAAAAACGTTCAATGTGCCGTAAAATTCTCAAACGGAGAGATTCCATCTTTCCAGCCAATTCATCGCGAGCTAATATTAAAAACGTTCAATGTGCCGTAAAATTCTCAAACGGAGAGATTCCATCTTTCCAGGAAATTGATACATTCCTGACCGCGAGCTAATATTAAAAACGTTAAATGTGCCGTAAAATTCTGAAACGGAGAGATTCCATCTTTCCAGCAAATTAATAGATTCCTGCTCGCGAGCTAATATTAAAAACGTTCAATGTGCCGTAAAATTGTGAAACGGAGAGATTCCATCTTTCCAGCAAATTAATAATTCCTGCTCGCGAGCTAATATTAAAAACGTTCAATGTGCCGTAAAATTCTCAAACGGAGAGATTCCATCTTTCCAGCCAATTCATAGATTCCTGATCGCGAGCTAATATTAAAAACGTTCAATGTGCCGTAAAATTCTCAAACGGAGAGATTCCATCTTCCAGCCAATTAATCGCGAGCTAATATTAAAAACGTTGAATGTGCCGTAAAATTCTGAAACGGAGAGATTCCATCTTTCCAGCCAATTCATAGATTCCTGATCGCGAGCTATATTAAAAACGTTGAATGTGCCGTAAAATTCTCAAACGGAGAGATTCCATCTTTCCAGCAAATTCATAGATTCCTGATCGCGAGCTAATATTAAAAACGTTCAATGTGCCGTAAAATTCTGAAACGGAGAGATTCCATCTTTCCAGAAATTGATAGTTTCCTGACCGCGAGCTAATATTAAAACCGTTCAATATGCCGTAAAATTCTGAACGGAGAGATTCCATCTTTCCAGCAAATTAATAGATTCCTGCTCGCGAGCTAATATAAAAAACGTTCATGTGCCGTAAAATTGTGAAACGGAGAGATTCCATCTTTCCAGCAAATTATTAGATTTCTGCTCGCGAGCTAATATTAAAAACGTTCAATGTGCCGTAAAATTGTGAAACGGAGAGATTCCATCTTTCCAGCAAATTATTAGATTCCTGATCGCGAGCTAATATTAAAAACGTTCAATGTGCCGTAAAATTCTCAACGGAGAGATTCCATCTTTCCAGCAAATTATTAGATTCCTGATCGCGAGCTAATATTAAAAACGTTCAATGTGCCGTAAAATTCTCAAACGGAGAGATTCCATCGTTCCAGCCAATTCATAGATTCCTGACCGTGAGCTAATATTAAAAACGTTCAATGTGCCGTAAAATTCTCAAACGGAGAGATTCATCTTTCCAGCCTGTTCATCGCGAGCTAATATTTAAAAACGTTCAATGTGCCGTAAAATTCTCAAACGGAGAGATTCCATCTTTCAGGAAATTGATAGATTCCTGACCGCGAGCTAATATTAAAAACGTTCAATGTGCCGTAAAATTCTGAAACGGAGAGATTCCATCTTTCCAGCAAATTAATAGATTCCTGCTCGCGAGCTAATATTAAAAACGTTCAATGTGCCGTAAAATTGTGAAACGGAGAGATTCCATCTTTCCAGCAAATTATTAGATTCCTGCTCGCGAGCTAATATTAAAAACGTTCAATGTGCCGTAAAAATCTGAAACGGAGAGATTCCATCTTTCCAAGAAATTGATAGTTTCCTGACCGCGAGCTAATATTAAAACCGTTCAATATGCCGTAAAATTCTGAAACGGAGAGATTCCATCTTTCAGCCAATTATTAGATTTCTGCTCGCGAGCTAATATTAAAAACGTTCATGTGCCGTAAAATTGTGAAACGGAGAGATTCCATCTTTCCAGCAAATTATTAGATTCGTGATCGCGAGCTAATATTAAAAACGTTCAATGTGCCGTAAAATTGTGAAACGGAGAGATTCCATCTTTCCAGCAAATTATTAGATTCCTGCTCGCGAGCTAATATTAAAAACGTTCAATGTGCCGTAAAATTCTGAAACGGAGAGATTCCATCTTTCCAAGAAATTGATAGTTTCCTGACCGCGAGCTAATATTAAAACCGTTCAATATGCCGTAAAATTCTGAAACGGAGAGATTCCATCTTTCCAGCAAATTAATAGATTCCTGCTCGCGAGCTAATATTAAAAACGTTCAATGTGCCGTAAAATTGTGAAACGGAGAGATTCCATCTTTCCAGCAAATTATTAGATTTCTGCTCGCGAGCTAATATTAAAAACGTTCAATGTGCCGTAAAATTGTGAAACAGAGAGATTCCATCTTTCCAGCAAATTATTAGATTCGTGATCGCGAGCTAATATTAAAACGTTCAATGTGCGTAAAATTCTCAAACGGAGAGATTCCATCTTTCCAGCCAATTCATAGATTCCTGATCGCGAGCTAATATTAAAAACGTTCAATGTGCCGTAAAATTCTCAAACGGAGACATTCCATCTTTCCAGCCAATTCTTAGATTCCTGATCGCGAGCTAATATTAAAAACGTTCAATGTGCCGTAAAATCTCAAACGGAGAGATTCCATCTTTCCAGCCAATTCATAGATTCCTGACCGTGAGCTAATATTAAAAACGTTCAATGTGCCGTAAAATTCTCAAACGGAGAGATTCCATCTTTCCAGCCTATTCATCGCGAGCTAATATTTAAAAACGTTCAATGTGCCGTAAAATTCTCAAACGGAGAGATTCCATCTTTCCAGGAAATTGATAGATTCCTGACCGCGAGCTAATATTAAAACGTTCAATGTGCCGTAAATTCTGAAACGGAGAGATTCCATCTTTCCAGGAAATTAATAGATTCCTGCTCGCGAGCTAATATTAAAAACGTTCAATGTGCCGTAAAATTGTGAAACGAGAGATTCCATCTTTCCAGCAAATTATTAGATTCCTGCTCGCGAGCTAATATTAAAAACGTTCAATGTGCCGTAAAATTGTGAAACGAGAGATTCCATCTTTGCAGCCAATTCAAAGATTCCTGACCGTGAGCTAATATTAAAAACGTTCAATGTGCCGTAAAATTCTCAAACGGAGAGATTCCATCTTTCAGCAAATTGATAGATTCCTGACCGCGAGCTAATATTAAAAAACGTTCAATGTCCCGGAAAATTCTCAAACGGAGATATTCCATCTTTCCAGCAAATTGATAGATTCCTGATCGCGAGCTAATATTAAAAACGTTCAATGTGCCGTAAATTCTCAAACGGAGAGATTCCATCTTTTCAGCAAATTAATAGATTCCTGATCGCGAGCTAATATTAAAAACGTTCAATGTGCCGTAAAATTCTCAAACGGAGAGATTCCATCTTTCCAGCCAATTCATCGCGAGCTAATATTAAAAACGTTCAATGTGCCGTAAAATTCTCAAACGGAGAGATTCCATCTTTCCAGCCAATTCATAGATTCCTGACCGCGAGCTAATATTAAAAACGTTCAATGTGCCATAAAATTCTCAAACGGAGAGATTCCATCTTTCCAGCCAATTCATAGATTCCTGATCGCGAGCTAATATTAAAAACGTTCAATGTGCCTTAAATTCTCAAACGGAGACATTCCATCTTTCCAGCCATTCTTAGATTCCTGATCGCGAGCTAATATTAAAAACGTTCAATGTGCGGTAAAATTCTCAAGCGGAGAGATTCCATCTTTCCAGCCAATTCTTAGATTCCTGATCGCGAGCTAATATTAAAAACGTTCAATGTGCCGTAAAATTCTCAAACGGAGAGATTCCATCTTTCCAGCCAATTCATAGATTCCTGACCGTGAGCTAATATTAAAAACGTTCAATGTGCCGTAAAATTCTCAAACGGAGAGATTCCATCTTTCCAGCCTATTCATCGCGAGCTAATATTTAAAAACGTTCAATGTGCCGTAAATTCTCAAACGGAGAGATTCCATCTTTCCAGGAAATTGATAGATTCCTGACCGCGAGCTAATATTAAAAACGTTCAATGTGCCGTAAAATTCTGAAACGGAGAGATTCCATCTTTCCAGGAAATTAATAGATTCCTGCTCGCGAGCTAATATTAAAAACGTTCAATGTGCCGTAAAATTGTGAAACGGAGAGATCCATCTTTCAGCAAATTATTAGATTCCTGCTCGCGAGCTAATATTAAAAACGTTCAATGTGCCGTAAAATTGTGAAACGGAGAGATTCCATCTTTGCAGCCAATTCAAAGATTCCTGACCGTGAGCTAATATTAAAAACGTTCAATGTGCCGTAAAATTCTCAAACGGAGAGATTCCATCTTTCCAGCAAATTGATAGATTCCTGACCGCGAGCTAATATTAAAAAACGTTCAATGTCCCGAAAATTCTCAAACGGAGATATTCCATCTTTCCAGCAAATTGATAGATTCCTGATCGCGAGCTAATATTAAAAACGTTCAATGTGCCGTAAATTCTCAAACGGAGAGATTCCATCTTTTCAGCAAATTAATAGATTCCTGATCGCGAGCTAATATTAAAAACGTTCAATGTGCCGTAAAATTCTCAAACGGAGAGATTCCATCTTTCCAGCCAATTCATCGCGAGCTAATATTAAAAACGTTCAATGTGCGTAAAATTCTCAAACGGAGAGATTCCATCTTTCCAGCCAATTCATAGATTCCTGACCGCGAGCTAATATTAAAAACGTTCAATGTGCCATAAAATTCTCAAACGGAGAGATCCATCTTTCAGCCAATTCATAGATTCCTGATCGCGAGCTAATATTAAAAACGTTCAATGTGCCTTAAAATTCTCAAACGGAGACATTCATCTTTCCAGCCAATTCTTAGATTCCTGATCGCGAGCTAATATTAAAAACGTTCAATGTGCGGTAAAATTCTCAAGCGGAGAGATTCCATCTTTCCAGCCAATTCATAGATTCCTGACCGCGAGCTAATATTAAAAACGTTCAATGTGCCGTAAAATTCTGAAACGGAGAGATTCCATCTTGCCAGCAAATTGATAGATTCCTGACCGCGAGCTAATATTAAAACGTTCAATTGACGTAAAATTCTCAAACGGAGAGATTCCATCTTTCCAGCCAATTAATAGATTCCTGATTGCGAGCTAATATTAAAAACGTTCAATGTGCCGTAAAATTCTCAAACGGAGAGATTCCATCTTCCAGCCAATTCATAGATTCCTGATCGCGAGCTAATATTAAAAACGTTCAATGTGCCGTAAATTCTCAAACGGAGAGATTCCATCTTTCCAGCCTAATTCATAGATTCCTGATCGCGAGCTAATATTAAAAACGTTCAATTTGACGTAAAATTCTCAAACGGAGAGATTCCATCTTTCCAGCCAATTCATAGATTCCTGATCGCGAGCTAATATTAAAAACGTTCAATGTGCCGTAAATTCTCAAACGGAGAGATTCCATCTTTCCAGCCAATTCAGAGATTCCTGATCGCGAGCTAATATTAAAAACGTTCAATGTGCCGTAAAATTCTCAAACGGAGATATTCCATCTTTCCAGCCAATTCATAGATTCCTGACCGCGAGCTAATATTAAAAACGTTCAATGTGCCGTAAAATTCTCAAACGGAGAGATTCCATCTTTCCAGCCAATTCATAGATTCCTGACCGCGAGCTAATATTAAAAACGTTCAATGTGCCGTAAAATTCTCAAACGGAGAGATTCCATCTTTCCAGCCAATTCACAGATTCCTGATCGCGAGCTAATATTAAAAACGTTCAATGTGCCGTAAAATTCTCAAAGGAGAGATTCCATCTTTCCAGCAAATTCATAGATTCCTGATCGCGAGCTAATATTAAAAACGTTGAATGTGCCGTAAAATTCTGAAACGGAGAGATTCCATCTTTCAGGAAATTGATAGATTCCTGACCGCGAGCTAATATTAAAAACGTTCAATGTGCCGTAAAATTCTCAAACGGAGAGATTCCATCTTTCCAGCCAATTCATAGATTCCTGACCGCGAGCTAATATTAAACGTTCAATGTGCCGTAAAATTCTCAAACGGAGAGATTCCATCTTTCCAGCCAATTCATCGCGAGCTAATATTAAAAACGTTGAATGTGCCGTAAAATTCTCAAACGGAGAGATTCCATCTTTCCAGCAAATTAATAGATTCCTGATCGCGAGCTAATATTAAAAACGTTCAATGTGCCGTAAAATTCTCAAACGGAGAGATTCCATCTTTTCAGCAAATAATAGATTCCTGATCGCGAGCTAATATTAAAAACGTTCAATGTGCCGTAAAATTCTCAAACGGAGAGATTCCATCTTTCCAGCAAATTGATAGATTCCTGACCGCGAGCTA
>JAOWCC010000791.1:0-181193 GCA_030867875.1 Actinernus sp. WN-2022
CATCTTTCTTTCCTGGCATATAAAAGAGGTCAAGACACGAGATGCAGCAATTTTTTCTTTCAATTTCAATGTTAATATTTACACTGAATGAATGACCAGGTTTATACTTCCGATACAGAATGTTTTTGCTCAAACTTGTTTCCACTATAAATGAATCACTTTAGATTTCTGGGATGAAGTTGGGAAGTTCCATGTAGGATTTTTTTTCTGTGTTGCTGGCTATGCAAACAAGTCAATCAACCAAAGATTAAAGATAGCAGGGCTGCACGTAACAACAACTGAACCCAGCCTGCCAACTCGGAGGAGTTATTGTGCTGTGCCGTGCGTTTTGCACTTCAAAACGGCACTATAAGTTATAGTGCCGTTTTGAACTGTAAAACGCACACAGCACACAGTACTGCCAAGGCCAGCAAACAATTCAATCAACCAAATATTAAAGATAGCAAGACTTCACGTAACAACAACTGAACCCAGTATGCCAACTCGGATGAGTTATAGTGCCGTTTTGAACTGTAAAACGCACACAGCACACAGTGCTGCCAAGGCCAGCAAACAAGTCAATCAACCAAAGATTAAAGATAGCAAGACTGCACGTAACAACAACTCAACCCAACATGCCAACATGGAATTTTTTTTTGAATTCTCCCACCCCCCCTCCACCCATAACTTTTCTAATGGTCCGTCCCTTAAATAATCCGATTTCTTAGTTTAGACCTTATTTCACCAGATTAATTAATACAACGTTATTTAAACATAACATTATTTAAATAATGGGTCCATTGTCAAAATCACATCTTTTTTATCTATAATTCTACTTATTATTTACTTTATAGCATAATGTTATTAGTATTTAGTACTAATTAATTAAGGGTGAACCCGTCCTTGTATTTATTTCAATTTCTGCTCTTGAATGTCTCTACAAGGTTTCAATTGAAGGTTCTATGAAGCACGCAAGAGTAACGAATAACAAAAAAGCTAGCTTGCCGCGCCTTAGGAAAATGTGAGGACGGCTAGAGCAGATCGCAAAAAAAAAGAAATAACCCAGATGTCCATTTCTCGGAAAAGGAACACTTTTATTCCATTTCAATTATTAAATAAATAACAACATTAAAATGGTGGTGAGGCTTCTGCATTAATTAATGATTTACTGACTCAAGACAGAATCTCCTACCTTATTATAGGAAATTAACAATGCACGTTGACAACGCGAAAAAAATTTACGTTACACTAAATTAACGCGAATTTTTCAAAAGTTAGGTTTACATGCATTAAATTAACGCGAATTTTTCGATAAGCATCTTGCTTTATTTACTGCGATT
Organism: Actinernus sp. WN-2022; assembly: GCA_030867875.1. Classification (NCBI taxonomy): domain Eukaryota; kingdom Metazoa; phylum Cnidaria; class Anthozoa; order Actiniaria; family Actinernidae; genus Actinernus; species Actinernus sp. WN-2022. The sequence continues at coordinate 1,320 of JAOWCC010000791.1, forward strand.
TTCATAATTCTGCAAACTCGCACTTTACATTTCTGAACGCCAAACTGCGTTAATAAAGTGCATTGTTAATTTCCTATAATAAGGTATTCGAAAACTAGTCTCTCTCAGCCCTCAGCACGACAAATACCCACTCATATATATCCGTTCAGAAGCTGAGCCTAAAGTTATACGTATTGTAATAAATAGGCGTTCCTTCCAGATAGATACGTAAACTATAAACCTCACATGCAAGTTGCACGATTGCTTCATTTGTTTCTATTTAACATACAGGTACCAAAATATTAAGACAACCAACCACGAGACCAGCTAGAACTCCTAAAGGCGGTTTCTATGCAACCCTCATCATCCTGTTGGGTCGCCCTTTTCACTTGCTAGGAATCCTGTACGAACAACTGACTGGAACTTCGTCATGGGTCCGGAAACAAGTCCAAGAATGGGCCATGGAGAAACTTTTGCATAGGTATGTAATTTAAAGTCTTTCGAATCCTTTAAGTATGGTTAACAAAACGAGCAGCGGTGTTTTATCAGATTTAAAACACGAGGGCGCAGCCCGAGTATCTTAGATCTGATAAAATACTGCTGCGAGTTTTGTGAACGGCTTGAAAAACATCTAGATTGTACAAGGAATGACTTGGAGAGTCTTTACATTGTCTACGGGCTTCGCCTGGCTGTAAGCATGTAAATATACCCTCCGAACATGACGCTTCCTTAAGTCCGTCGGCTCATGATCGATTTCAGATTCAACGCCACTAGCATACTAATAAAGGAGTAAGCTGTCCCATGACTAATAAATATAAAATAAGTACTGTAATGGAATGGCAAAAAGCAATATGACATAACCATCACTATGAATACTAATTAAGCGGTTTTATTAATATTTTAATGACTTAAAAGGTCAAAATATAGGTTTTGCTATTAAACTCAATTGAAACTATAAGGATAGCCTACTAACATCTGGAACTCTACTCAACGTAGCAACTTCCGTCTTTGCTTGTATAAATTGCAAATGTATATTATTTGGACACGTACTCACTCCGTTATTTCCTATGTATCAGTATCAAATCAATTGTTAGGGGACAATAACTTCTCAGTCCACATTTGAGCTTATTTCATTACATTCTCTTTGACTTACGGCGGTTTAAAGTCATTTTCTCAAATTCAGACAATCGTGGTCAAAAGGAGTTGCGATGTTGTATGCTGTCTCGAACAAACAATACCCGAAGCCCTACCTTTGCTATTATTGATCAAGACATGAGACCCCCCCCCCCCTCCCCAATCAATGTTGAGATGACAAATCATGACATTAACAAAACAAAAACCAACATTGGGGGGGGGGGGGGTTGACAAAACATGTTTTAATGAAAAATTAGTTAAGTGTCCCAGCCCCTTTGCCCAGGATTGTAGTTGTGCATTGTCCTCCTAATCATTATTATAAACATCAAACACAGGAAACACACCAAAAGCATACTACGTGCTTGTTCCATGGAAGGAATTGGATCAAGGGCCGAGCAAAATAAAGAATTCCATACCCAGACGACTCTGGAAAAAGAGGGTGTGAAGACCTCGGATGGTAAACCCTCCCAACTGCCTCTCGATGATACCATAAAAAATAGGAAGAGCAGAGTACGTGGTTATTGCATCGAAGCAGTTGGCCCGTTGGGTGAGCAAAGTGAAGCATTCCATACCCAGACGACCCTGGAAAAAGAGGGGGTGAAGACCTCGGATGGTAATCCCTCCATCTCCCGACTGCCTCTCGATGATACCGCCATAAAAGACAGGAAGAGCAGAGTACGTGCTTGTAGCATCAAAGCAGTTGGACCATTGGGTGAGCAAAGTGAAGCATTGTATACCAAGAATACACTTGTAAATGATACCATTGACGAGCCGGTCAAGATCTCGGATGATAACCCCTCCATCTCCCGACTGCCTCTCGATGATACCGCCATAAAAGACAGGAAGAGCAGAGTACGTGCTTGTAGCATCGAAGCAGTTGTACCATTGGGTAAGCAAAGTAAAGCATTGCATACCAAGAATTATGATCGGCTCGTGAGAAGTTCGCTGTTTGAACCGGGCCTTTAGGCTGGTCCCGATCGCAATTGAAAAAAAGATAATTAGGCGGTTTCTTTTGATCTCATTAGGATCGGCTCATGAGAAGTTCGCTGTTTGAACCGGGCCTTTAGGCTGGTCCCGATCGCAATTGAAAAAAAGATAACTAGGCGGTTTCTTTTGATCTCATTAGGATCGGCTCATGAGAAGTTCGCTGTTTGAACCTGGCCTTTAGGCTGGTTCCGATCGCAATTGAAAAAAAGATAATTAGGCGGTTTCTTTTGATCTCATTAGGATCGGCTCATGAGAAGTTCGCTGTTTGAACCTGGCCTTTAGGCTGGTCCCGATCGCAATTGAAAAAAAGATAATTAGGCGGTTTCTTTTGATCTCATTAGGATCGGCTCATGAGAAGTTCGCTGTTTGAACCTGGCCTTTAGGCTGGTCCCGATCGCAATTGAAAAAAAGATAATTAGGCGGTTTCTTTTGATCTCATTAGGCTCGGCTCATGAGAAGTTCGCTGTTTGAACCTGGCCTTCAGGCTGGTCTCGATCGCTTGAACCTTTTGTTTGCTGCGAATGGAAGCGTAAATTAATATGCAGAACAAAAGAATCAAACAATCAGGACGATCGGGACGATTATATGAGAATCAGCCAGCGGCGTCGTACACGACTCGTTAACAAAATATAATAGTGTACTGAAAACATATTGGATTTTATTCACGTCAAGATATATAACAAAAATCCAAAGCACCTTCATTCATAAGAATTTGAGATCGGAAAAAAAGTTGTTTTACGTGTGATTCCGTTGCAGTCAAATAACATGTTGTGTTCTTGGTTTAGGAAGGCGAATTGCTGCCAAGGTTAGCAAACAAGTTCATCTACCAAAGATTAAATATAGCAAGATTCACGTAACCACAACTGAACCCGGCATGCTAACTCGGATGAGTTATAGTGACGTTGTGAAGTGCAAAACGCACACAGCACACAGTGCTGCCAAGGCCAGCAGACAAGTTCATCTACCAAAGATTAAAGATAGCAAGATTCACGTAACAACAACTGAACCCGGCATGCTAACTCGGATGAGTTATAGTGACGTTGTGAAGTGCAAAACGCACACAGCACACAGTGCTGCCAAGGCCAGCAATCAAGTTCATCTACCAAAGATTAAAGATAGCAAGGCTCACGTAACAACATCTGAACCCAGCATGCCAACTAGGATGAGTTATAGTGCCGTTGTGAAGTGCAAAACGCACACAGTAAGTTACCTATAATGCCAATCAAATGACACAGCAGTAGAAATTCCAAACTACAGCGTTGGACATGACTGGGGGGAGGGGTGGATTGGGGGGAGGGGTGGAAGGGTGGGGGGGGGGGGGGGGGGGGAGCCAGGGTACTTCAAGGTTGCGCGCTGCTTCTGGATCCATAACAATTAAAGGATTAGTGTTGCAAGAGTCATGTCCAAAGGTGTAGCTAACAAATATGTTATTTTCAAACTGATCAAGCTAAGCATCATGGAAGTTGATACATGTATGTGTTGGTTGAATATGATGCCAAATGAACTACAGGCTCTCATTGTTTTGTAAAGAAATTTGTACTCAAAAATGATGTAATGTTTGTATCCTCAACTAGATCTCTCCTACATTTTACAACATGATCAGTACACGTGGCCTCACAGTCATGTACAATCCGGCCGGTGATGGGAATTGTTTCTACTCTGCTGTTGGGCGTGGGACTAATTTTGATTCCATGAAGATCAGAGATATGGTCTCTTCTTACTTAAGGCTGAATCCCTATAATGTAAGTAATACCTTATGAATGTAGTCTTATTCATCTCATCTACGTGACTATAATGCTTTACAGCTATTTCAATAAAGGTTCTCTCGGGTAAACGACACGAGACATTTCCCAGACCGAAATGCATTGTGGATATAACTTTCCAGCTGTGCGAAACGGATAAAGTACAGTGTAATTCATCGATTCGCAGGAGACCATTAAGATTTGTGTTAAGGCTTTTGACCCCAAAACAAACGAATTCACCAGACTTTGGACCACAACTACAATAAATTTCGGTCTGGGAATGTCAGGTCCAGTTAAAACGCCATACTTTCCATGAGCCGTTCTCGGTAATTGTTTCAATTAGGTACATGAAAAGAACGGATCGAATTGGAATGGATGGCCTATTTGATTTGGAGTTGTTCAGCCGTGAAGTACGGCTGTAGAACGGCTTTTGATTCGTACGCCATACTTTCCATGTGCCGTAACCACGAATGCAATTGTTATTTAAATAAATTCAAATTAAAGTTAAGCGTGAATGTCGTTTCCAGACTCACGTTAATTTTGCAAACAAGATGGCGGAGTGGCGCGAGAGCATAAGTAATGTTCACAAAGACATTTCTAGTTCGTGTTTTAGAACTACGAAATACATTTGCATCGGATGAGTCATGCGCTTATTCATAAACTTTCGCCTGCAGAGCACGATGAAATGCAAGAGTTTGCTTCTTCTCCTTCTCGCTGCACTCGTTTGCCGTTTTTTTCCGGAACAACCTTTTTGAAATAGGAATATTGGGCAGCCTTTCAACTTGGACACACACAGACTCTTGTTAATGTTTAAGTTTTATTAGTTTTATTAACTAAAGCTGGAAGGATTATAGTTAACTACAGACATGGATACAGACAAGCTGCAAAAGAACTCAAAATACACGCGAGTCAGTAAGTCTTAGATATTTATGTACATTCCAAATAAAAGGAGAGCCGCTAAGTTTATTCCTGACTGGAGACGAGGGGAACTCTTGGACACACACAGACTCTTGTTAATGTTTAAGTTTTATTAGTTTTATTAACTAAAGCTGGAAGGATTAGTTAACTACAGACATGGATACAGACAAGCTGCAAAAGAACTCGAAATACACGCGAGTCATTAAGTCGTAGATATTTATATAAATTCCAGGTAGAAGGAGAGCCGCTAAGTTTATTCCTGACTGGAGACGAGGGGAACTCATGGAATGAGTACCTCTTTAATCTGAGGAATATGACAACCGGCTGGGCTGATCACATAGCCATTCAGGCAACTGCCAACGTGCTAACTAGGGACCTAATCATTATGGCAGTGTATCAGGTAAAAACTTATTGGTGAATTATTTCCGTCGAGAGTATTAATAATAGTTATGATAAAGCTAATGGTTATATTGGTATTATAATATAAATCACGGGAGCATCCTAAGAACGCGCGATTTCATTGGCTTCTCAGCGTGCTTGATTGTCTTTTATAATATAAATTACGGGAGCATCCTGAAGAACGCGCGATTTCATTGGCTGCTCAGTAAATTACGGGAGCATCCTAAGAACGCGCGATTTCATTGGCTGCTCAGCGTTACGGAAGGATCATAAGAACGCGCTATTTCATTGGCTTCTCAGCGTGCTTGATTGTCTTTTATAATATAAATTACGGGAGCATCCTGAAGAACGCGCAATTTCATTGGCTGCTCAGTAAATTACGGGAGCATCCTAAGAACGCGCGATTTCATTGGCTGCTCAGCGTTACGGGAGCATCCTAAGAACGCGCGGCTTCATTGGCTGCTCAGCGTGCTCGATTGTCTTTTATAATATAAACTAGAGGTAATCATAGATTATTGAAGTGCGTTCGATTTGTTGTTAGAATCATCTGTGTGAGCTGACTGAGAAGAACCTGTTTTGCATATTTTGTAGCCTAACGAAAAAAATTGTCCTATAAATGTTACATGCTGGATGAAACATTTTTTTTTGCATTGTACCAAGAAGTTATTATATGTTAAAAAATTACTTCTGTAATTTTGTGTTCAGCACATCGAGTGAGTTGACTTGATTCGACCGGAGAACGGCTTTCCTAAGTGCTCTAAACATAGTACACAGTTTACTCATGCTTTGATGAAATGTTCCTACGATTTTCTTAAGTAGCATTGTGTTTGAGCGGCATAATACTTACCGAAAGAACCCAGGTTTGAAACGGAAAGGAATCGAGTCCCCTCACAATTTCCCGTCGCACGTGCAAAGATCGAGAAACTGCTTCGCTTGCAAGTTCACGCCGACATCACATCATACAGGGAACCCAACGCTTACTAATTTTGCGTGCATCAAAACGAGGCAAAAGTTGACACAAGATTATTGCATCGACAGCTTCCCGCTGGTGCACGTGGTCCAATGTGAACCAACGTGACCACAAGGAGACCAACGCAAGATTAGGATGCGTTCTCCTTCGTCGAACGCACTGATTACGGGAGCATCCCAAGAACGCGCGTTTTCATTGGCTGCTCAGCGTGCTTGATTGTCTTTTATAATATAAAATACGGGAGTATCGTAAGAACGCGCGATTTCATTGGCTGCTCAGCGTGCTCGATTTTCTTATAATATAAATTACGAGAGTATCCTAAGAACGCGCGAATTCATTGGCTGCTCAGCCTTTGACCTTTTCATATATTCAAATTTCGTGCATTGGACAAAATCCCAGCTGGTGAATGGCTAATGAAAGTGCATTACTGGTGAACAAAGCAGTCGACCCAGATTCTCTCTTACCTACGGGAAGGGAGACCTGATACGTGTTTGAATTGGACGGTTTGAAAAAGCTCATTCCGATCCAATCGCATATTTTACAGTGAAAACGGCAGACAGTTACTAGAAAGGTAACGGCAGGATTGAACTCTGTCTCCTGTGTGACAGAAGATATATATTTTGAGAGGAATATAATCGCTCGTTGGAAATGGCTGATTTGCAAGCACTGGAAGTGCAACTGACGAGTCCACATGTGTAAAGGTAAATGGTAAAGCGACCTTATTTAACGTCGGTAGTTCGTAACAGTCTTGAAAGACTGATAAACTTGAGGCCGACGGGAGACCTACGATTTAACGTCCTTATCCGAGAAGACGTGAAGGTCTAACCATTTGCAGTTCGAGTGTGGCAGTGAACAAGCGTTTCTCTAAGAATACTAAGCATAAAATAATGCACGCTCGAGAGTTTCTTTCCGCGTATCTCGTAGTTCGAATTTTATATTATAAAACAAATAAAAGATGGTTCTCCTATGTTCTATAACAAAATAATGAACTTTCGAGATATTGAAAAGCTACTAAATACACTCGCGTTCCGCTCGTGCATTCGCAGATTTTCAAGACCTCGAGCGAGCATTATTAAAGGTTAGAGACTGATGTGCGTTCTCTATCGGCAAATACAGGCACGCGCTGACTGTACGATGAACGACAAATAATGACTATATACTTACAAAAATGTACATACAGGCGCACGCTGACTGTACGATGAACGACAAATATGAATACTGACAAATACAGGCACGCGCTGACTGTACGATGAACGACACATAACGAATACGACATTTTGAAGTCATCGTACAATCAGCAAGGGCCTGTATTTATTTCACGATAAACACAAAACAAAGTCTCTAACTTTAAATCTTGATTATTCAAACTGAGCACACAGCAGTGCATTTCAACTGAATTCAGTTGTCAATAACCAATTCAAAAGGGGAGTGAACAAAACATACTTTTATCAGTTTCGGGTTACAGTAAAAACCCGCGTATAAGAACAAGTGGATTAAGAACACCCAGGCCTGATTTTAGGAAATAAAGTACCATTTATATAAGAACACATTCAGCCTGAAAAATGAAAGTTGTTCTTATACATGTATGGAAAAATATCAAAGATCAACACTACTTTTCATTGCACACATAATAGTTCCACCCCAATTATATGTAACAAAATATTAAACAAAATATGTACAGTTGCCTTGATTTATCAATTTTTTTTCAATTAAAATACAATTGTGTGCATATATATTGATTTCATCTACATTGGTAGCCTAGTATGTTCCTTATTTTAAGAAACTTTTTTTAAGAACACTTAAGAACACTTACAGGCTGATTTTGCAGATTATAACCCTTTATATAAGAACCAAATCAGCCTGAACCGCCAAAATAGGTGTTCTTATACGCGGGTTTTTACTGTACCTGTAGTCGTTACCTAGAGAAGAGTCTGTGAATCTATGTTCCTCATAACATGTAATTATAACGCATCAGTCTTCAAGAATATAAGAGCAATACTTTATGAAGTTGATTGAGTGGTACTTCACTCTGTTTGGCAAATCATGAATGCCGGTATTATACGAGCTACAATGATGACAATCATGAATATTATATGGCTACAGCACAAGCAAGGTATGATACAAGCTCCTTACAGCAGTTACTTGCCCACAATAGTATTTCTGGTGGTAGTCCATTTGGATAGTTCATAGGGTAGTCCATGGACTGGTGTCAGTCAAAAGAAATCAAAGATTCCGGCTGAATAAAATAATTTTCGTCCATATCCGGCACAGAGACAGTTGCAGAGAAATGTCATTTCAACATGCCATGAATAAAACAGGAATTATTTTATCATTATAATTGAGTAGATAACTTTCCAAAGAATCATTTACTTTCGGCATTCGGTCAGTGAAGTTGACGGAAAGAAACAAACTTACAACGTAAAGTCGTCTTGCGATTTCAATTGAATCAGTATTGTACATAACTCGAAAACGTTAACCTTGGAGCCATGTCAGGTTGCCATGTATTCAAATATCAAGTCTTTGGCCGGCTTAACTCATAGACCGTCTACTTTCTTTGGTAGTTTCTTTCATTCGAAAACGAATAAACCTGATTTCAGTGGTTCGCATAGCCGGGAATTGAAATCTTGAATGTGGTCTCCATGTTTACTCCGAGTCCAATGCAAATACTTCCCAAATTCCAGGATTTTTGAGACATCAACTGAATTCTCGCCTTTTTTTTCTTGCTGATAGGTATAGGATAATGGAGGTAATCGGCTAACGCTGTTGCCACCCAATTCAGATCATTCTAATCATAATGCAGTCATGCCTATCTGAATAAAATTATTTTTCAAAGAGTCAATTCTCCAGAGTGATGTGTGTTTACATCACATGATCTGAATTGGGTGGCACCAGCGTTAGCCGATTACCTCTATGGATGAGCTCCGAGGTCATTATTTCTAAGAAGACCTAGGACCGAATCATTATCCAATTTAATACATAGTTCCATTGTTTTAGAACAAACCAGGTATGTTTGCTTTGTCGTGAGAAATAAGGATCTGTTCAAAACAATGGAACTACAATACTATGACTTCTTCTTGGGTCATTATTAGAAATAATGACCTGTTCAAAACAATGCAACTGTATATTAAAGTAAGGTATCGGAAATAATAGCCACTTCTTCATTAAGACTGCAAGTGTTTCAGAAGCTTCCCAAAGCCAATATTTATTCACTGCATGTCGGACTTATTTTAGCCTGATTTTCAGACGGTACGTGGTCGTCGACCTCTCTAAGCGAACGACCTGACGTACCGTCTGAAAATCAGGCTAGACTTTTTTGTACCTTGCAATAAATAAATAATAAATAAATAAATAATAAATAATACTTGCAAATCAGCCATTTCCAAGGAGCGATTATGCAAATGTTCGTCTAAAATAAAAATATATATTCTGTCATGCAGAATATACTTCAATCCTGCTGTTAACTTTCTAGCAATTATCTGCCATTGTCGCTATTAAATGTGCGGTTGGAATGTCATTGGAATGAGGTTTCCCAAACTTTATTCCTCGGGTTCACACAATAACTTGATAATTCTCCCAAAGGGTAAGAGAGGATCTGGGTCGAGTGCATTATTGGTGTCACGAGTCTTGTGTTCACCAATAAAGCACAGTTTGAATATTAATTTGAATTTTAGTTTGAATATTAATTTGCTATAGAACGTGGAGAACCATGTTAATAAATAAGTTAAGAATAAACAATTATTGCAATTGGATGATGCCGATCGACTGACGTTAAAATATTTACAAAGAAAAAACTTAAATCACTACCTTGTAAGAAGCACGAGAAAACATTCGTTGAAATAGGTGCGGTATTAATATCTTAAGACATACCAATTGTTCTAAAAACATCAAACAATTAAAATTGACGATTTTTCCCTCAGAACAATAATGTCCACACCATCCAAGATGTGGTGACAGTGAAGTCACTGAAGAAACCAGTTGTTCCTCCTCTCTACCTGGGTCTGGATACGAACCACTATATTCTACTCCAGGTAACTTCTATACAAATGTCCTGTAATGAGCGGTGCGTTGTAACATTTTAATCCTCTTCTATACCTGGGCCTGTATACCAATCATTATATTCTACTCCAGGTAACCTCTATACAAATGTCCTGTAATGAGCCGTGCGTTGTAACATTTTAATCCTCCTTTATACCTGGGCCTGCATACCAATCATTATATTCTACTCCAGGTAATTTCTATACAAATGTCCTGTTATGAGCCATCCGTTGTAACATGTTGACGTTTTTAAACCTTTCATAATGCTATAGCAATCAAAGCCGTAAGTTGTTTTTATCCCGTACCAATGTAAGCAGTATGAGAGGCACCGAATTAGCCCTTTTTTTTGCGGTGTTATGTTAATTTTTGCGGTGTTACGTTATTTTTTGGTGAGCCCTCATTAATTCAATGACGTCACGGTTCTATTGTCTTGGACTCATGAATAAAGTGCGGCGCTCGTGAATAAAGTGGTGGGCTCATGAATAAAGTGGTGCGCTCATGAATAAAGTGTGGCGCTCTCATGAATAAAATGGTGGTGAATAAATTATCTTTTCTCTGGGGCTCATGAATAAAGTGTGGTGGAATCTGATGACGGCATAGAAGGCGTGGGATTTCAATTTCAGCTGCACAGCATAACCCCTACAGAACTCCTAAAATGTCTTTATTATTTTCCTTACAGCTATTACCTTCGCTATCACTCGTAACGTAATTCTGAGATCAGAATATTTATAAACCTTTAAGGTAAACCACAATGACTCATTAGAGCAACTTTGCTATTGTCCTTAGGGATTAACGATAACTGAAGGGCCATCAGTACAGTTTGATAGAAACAATAGCCCTATTGTTTTGAGGAAAACTCTTGAGATGTAAATTCTTCTCTAAAACTGAACTATAATTACCATACGAATATATACAAACCACCAGATAAATTAAACAAAGTTTATTCAATTTCAAAAACACCTATTGACAGTTTGTTTTCCTTAGTCTCGCAGAATTGATAACTTTCTTATTTCTCAGTTCTTGGGTTGATATAATGTACCGTGTTACAAGATTACACTGATTTATATTTCATTGATGTTTTTCTTGTTGACAAATGTTACAGACAGTTGTGTTTTTACCGAGGAGAGGAAAATTAATGACCTAGGTAGTCTAGTCTAGTCTAAAAACTAGACTTCAGCAATCGTTTTCTAGTCTAGTCTAGAAATTGTTAACCTAGGTAGTGTAGTCTAAAAACTCTACTTTAGCGTTCAGGGTTTCGGGCGTTCAGGGCTTGTGGGCATCGGGTGTTGTGAGTGCTGTGAGTTTCTAGACTAGATACTTTATAGTCTAGAACGACTAGAGTAGAAAATAATACAATTTCTAGACTAGATTAGAAAATGATAGCTAAAGTAGAGTTTTTAGACTACACTACCTAGGTTAACAGGTTTCACGATGAATTCAACGTTCCATTCCCACCAAATGGGACCCAGAGATTGTGACAAGTTGTTTTCAAGTTGGAATAAAAGGCGAACATGAATGGAAAGAGGTAGTGTGTTTGAAAAAGAAACTTCGCTGGACGTTTCTTGTGGAAAAATTAATATGTGACGCCTCCTTTAAAACAGGAACCGTTTGAGAATGAAACGAGAGATAATGTAGAATGACCTGGATTTGTGTTTTACGCATCTTTATTCTATTCTCATCGACTCTAATAACATTTTATTTCCACAGAGATTAGGAGTGGGTTAGAAGTCGTACATCGTTGCGTTCTCGTGATAGTCAGGGTGCCACTACTTTGTATACTGATCACACACTCGTTCTTTTTCTTAATGGAAGCTCGCTGGAACAAAAGTTGTTAGTATTTGTACAGTAACACTTGTCTCGTTGGATCAGTTACATTGCTGGCTTTTTGCATGGTTCACTCTGTAAGGCACCTCGGATCAAAGCTCTCAACCTAATACTTGTAATTATACGTTTACTGTGAAATAAATGAAAAACAAACTCTTTGGTTTGTCAACTGATTAAATTTAGATCAGTAGAATAGATATTTAGCTATGCTCACATCATACTATCCTAATCTGATAGCTGACAGAACATGGCAAGATTATAGGAGGTGCTGTGCAGTTCCTGGAAATACCATTCCGTTAAAGTGCCTATTTTCCAGTCTTTCTATGGTTTTTCCATTCGGTTTCCCATGTTTTTTTCCATGGGTTTTGCCATGGTTTTTCTATGGTTTATCCATGGTTCAACCATGGCGTTTTCTATGGGGTTATCTATGGATTTCTATATTATGGATATTGGTTGGGTTTTCAGTGTCATCAGTCTACGGAGTTTTCCTATAAAATCAGTATTCAAAGTCAGTTTCAGTATTCAAAGTCAGTTTCAGTTTTCTTTATTTTCCACTCTATGTACTACACGGATAATTACAAGTTAAAGAGTATGATAGACATTTAGAGGAGGATACACAAAAGGCAGTATTAAATATATATTGTAGTAACAGGGGGAGAGTGTGCAGTGGTTAAAGGAGCCGAAGCTTTCGAGTTAACCACTGCAGTCATATTCTTTAGTGTAACGTTAGCTTTACTAGTTAATCCAGTCACATTATGCAATAGCTACATGTATACTGGTCAGTTTAGAGATGCATGCCATAAAACCCCAAATATAGACGTCCCACCCTGCAGATAACACCTAGCTACAGATAATATTGTACGTAATATATACAACCCTGTCAGCCGTGTTTTATCACATCCAAAGACTGAGAACTGAACTTGAAAAACGACGCTTGAATACACAAAAGGCAGTATTAAATATATATTGTAGTAACAGGGGGAGAGTGTGCAGTGGTTAAAGGAGCCGAAGCTTTCGAGTTAACCACTGCAGTCATATTCTTTAGTGTAACGTTAGCTTTACTAGTTAATCCAGTCACATTATGCAATAGCTACATGTATACTGGTCAGTTTAGAGATGCATGCCATAAAACCCCAAATATAGACGTCCCACCCTGCAGATAACACCTAGCTACAGATAATATTGTACGTAATATATACAACCCTGTCAGCCGTGTTTTATCACATCCAAAGACTGAGAACTGAACTTGAAAAACGACGCGAAGCGGAGTTTTTTAAACTCAGTTCTAGGTGTTTGGATATGTGATAAAACACGGCTCCCGACAGTGTTGTATAGAGCCGATTTCAATTGAGTGTCGGAAGTGTTTTGGTTTTGCGTTTACTAAGCTCTCCTATTGGCTGAGAAAGTAAACCAACCAATCAGAATCCAAAGTAAAACCAAATGCAAATTGGTTTTGCTTTTGCTTTGGTTTGTCATTGGCTCACAGGGAAGCCATTTACGAGTTACTTGTGATTACTCGATCCTATGATTGGCTGGCTGTGGGTAGTTTGCGATTGGTTTTACTACACTCAACTGAAAACCGCTCTGTGGCTTCTGCAACGAATTTACCATTGAAGAGAAAACGGAGAAGAAAGTTTGTTTCATCGCATATCCAAACTCCTTCACGCTCAAGCCATGGAGGATGGAGTTGACACTGCACTGACAACACTGATACAAACATGGATAGATTGTGATTATCATGCTAACTAGATACAAGCCATGGAGGCTGGAGTTGATCCTGCACTGATACAAACCCTCTTTCTATGAATATATGGATATAGATCTTGATTATCATGCTAACTATAGATACAAGCCATGGAGGATGGAGTTGACCCTGCACTGACACAAACTCTCTTAGTCTATGAATATGGATAGATTGTTATTGTCATGGTACAAACCTCAAACTGAGCTTTCTCAACTCCTCAATGTCAAAGGCTTGGTTAACTTTCAAAATGGCGGTCAAGAACTTCGAATAGGCAGTTTGCATAAATACATCAGTTGAATACAACTACCAGAATCCTTGGCGCTTATTCTTTTGTTGATCTAATTTGGACCATGTCTTAGTATTCTCAGGAGTTTGAAAATCTGAATAAGAAAAAGAATTCGAAAAGAAATCTGGTACTTGTTTTCAACTGACGTCATAGTGGAAACTGGGGATTGGAGTATTCATGAATATCAATATCAGAATTCTCAATATCGTGATTATAAGATAAGCGGCTGCATCATCACATCTGGCATGACTAATCATCATGACGTATTCTACGAAAAACATCATTTGAAATGAGTGATTAGGACAAACAGGAAATATTTCAGATTTCAGTTTATTCGCACATTTTCTAGTTAACATGGTAGTAGATAATTACAGGATAAATAAAAACATAACAATAGTAACATTTACATAACTGAGAAGAAACTATAATAAATTATTCTTGCGCAGTGATCAAAGTAGCAAGAATCTTTCGTGTTGATCACTGCCTACGTCTACCATAGCTAGGAAAAAGAAAAAAAAGGTCAGTAACAGTTCTTGATATCAAATTTGTATTGAAAAACACTTTAGATGATATCAGTTACACAAATTCTTACCATATGACATTTCTTATAACGTTTAGGTACATGTAGACTATTACATTTGTATAAAAATACCATGCACATGATAGCAATACCGATAAAGTTAAAAAAGTCAATTAAACGTGACATAATGCTGAATAGCCCACTTTCGTTATATACTTTACTTGTCACGCACAAAGGTTTCAATACGAGGCTCCAGGGTATAATGCTCAGTGATTCGTGAAAAGAGAAAATAATACATTTAATTTACCCTAGAGCCTCGTAATGAAACCTTTGTGCGTGACAAGTGAAGCATATATCGGAAGTGGGCTATTTTGACCCCAATGGCACCCGCCATAGAGATATTACCCTGGCATAGTGTTTGTTGGAAACAGAACTGATGATTAAGTAATGACCCAGCTAAGAACTGTAGTAGAATCCATTGTTCTGCGGCAATGAGTCTCCCTCGCATACGATTTTGCTTGAATATGCCTTAAGTGCTTTAGGAGGTGTCAACAGTCCAAATTACATCTCGAAAATAAAGTATCGTTTATGCTATTGGCTCTTTTTTCTGTGAAAACTCAGCGAAGCCACCATCCACCATCCACCATTCAATTGCAAATTTGAGAACTTTCCCCACACACGATATTCTTCGAAATTAAACCATATCAGTTTAATCAAAAATAAATTCAAACTACAATAATTTCAACCAATGAAATTATGAGAAAGAATAATAGAAAATTAACACCTATTAACATTCCTTGCCGTAGAGCACTACAGTTCTTATCTGGAACATTACTTAAAGCATTAGGGTGTGATCAGCGATAGACGTTTCAGTAACTCAGTGCTGTATCAAAATATACAGACACTGATGTTTTATTAATCAGTTCTGCATCAAACAAACGCAAAGTATGGACTGAATATCTAATCAGTTCTGTTTGTGGGTTGACAGTTATATTCATGTCACTCGAATGCTGCATTTGGATTGGTTAGCACCTTTAGGAATTATTAATGAATTTCAAAAATAATTAGATTATATACAGAAGATTAAAAACAAACGAATGTATTTTATTAAAGTTGTTATTTTTTAAAGCTGATTGCTTGAATAATTACTTTAAGTTATGTTTAACCAGTTGTGTTCTCAAGATGTACTGGAAAAAGCGAACCATTTAGACTTTGAAAAAGTATGTAAAAAGTATGTAAAATGTTTGTAAAATATAAGCATTTTACAGTCTTTGTAAAACGCTTGCAAGATATCTGTGAATGTACAAATTTACTGAGACATATATTGTTTTAGAAACATTTATACAGAAACTTGCACGAGAAAACCAACATCGCGGCCGAGTCGCGACGAGATGATGGAAATGATGGCGATAATTTTCCGTGGAATATATATACCGAGTCGGGCATGTGATTTTCCTTGAATCGCATAGTCCGATGAATTGCTTGTTGATTTAGTACTTTTGTTGATATTTTGCTACGTTATAAATAGCGTGCGTAGCCTATAGTTGTGATTCAACTCTGAATCCACCACTCCTCTCAGCCAATCAACGTCTGATTTCGCAAGCGCATTGGTGCGATTCAGCTTTGAACTAAATGTAGGGAAGTGTTCTACTCTGTATGTGTAAATTCGTATATTCCGGCAGACGTTTTGCACACACATGACATACCCTTCACAGAGTTCTTCAAAGTCTGTATTTAGTTCGATTTACTAATTTTAGCTCTCGGGGGGGGGGGGGGGGGGGCAAATGGGGGATGCCAGTTCATGCATATAAACCAATAGCAACTCAGTATAGTCTAATGTTGTAAACAATGCCTTTCATGCTGTAATAAGAAAACTATAGACATTATTGGGAGCCCATAACCAGGAGCGTCCATATGTCCTATATAGTTGTCACAGCGTTTTTACAAGTTGGGTTATTTTTAGATTATTTCCCCCGCCAATTAATGGTTGCACCGTGGCGGAACAAAAGATGCCTCATTAGCTACTTTTGTTATACTAAACAACATGGCTGCTACGCTGTTGTGATTTGATTCCCTTAGGAATGATTGCAACTCAACAATAGCGGGAAACAGTTCTAAAAATAACCTAACTTGTGAAAACGCTGTGACATAGGCCTATTATGCAGGATGGACGCTCCTAGTTATGTGTTCCTGACATTATAGATACGGTAAAATTGCACAAGTAACTGGAAGCTGTAACCAGCATCACACTTGCCCATGATGTAATATACAGAAGGATTATGTGACATGAGTAAGCCAGTGGTGTCATAAACAAGAAGCTTGTTTAAATGTTGCATAATGTAAGGACCACTATTACATGAACCTTCGATCCAGGGTATTATGCTTGTTGTTGGATGATGTAAGAAAAAGTGCTAGTAAGTTGGATCCAGGCTCTCCAACTGGGTGGGTTTGACGTCTGCTGATGATTCAAATCTATTCCTGGCACATAGGAATCCTCAAACTCTTGAATGCATTCTAAATGAACAATTAAAAAAACGTGAGCAACTGGTTGAATGCCAATAAACTTGTCTAAACTGAAATTGATAAAACTAACTATATAATCTTTCTAACTTATGTTATCTTAATGCCTCTATATATGCATATACGGTCGTCTCGGGAGTGTTATTCCTTGTGTGTGCGTATCCGTTGTTCCTCTACTGTTGAGAAATAAAAAAATAGTGGGCGGACGGGGGATGTATGTGGGGGGCGGCATTTGTCGGGATTGATCGTATACGATTATATATAATTAGTTATTTTATGAACCTCCTTGGATTAGCGAAAGCTATTTAGAAGTAAACAACCTAAGTCCTCCACAAAAGCGAATGTTCTATTCTATTTCATTATGCATAAACTCAAGTTTCATTAAACAAGAGTATTTCATGTGGTCTTTCCAATTAAGACGTGCCAGAGTACAGTATGAAATGCTCTCTCTTTTCCTTCCAAAACGTTTACACTGATTTCCCCAACCTCGTTCCCAGGGGTCTTTACGCGCCTAATCCAAGATAGCGTCGAAAAGTACCCTTGGTACAGGCTGGTGGGATTCGGCTGCTGATTGGCCAGACATCTCGCGCGCCTGATTTGAGAATTTCGAATAGCGCGCGCATTTTTGTTTTGAAAAATAAACTGGTGATGTCGTCTTTCGCATTGCGCGTTCAAAATTCGTCGAAAACAACTACAAATTCATCGGAACTTAGCGTTTTTGCCTTTTTAATACTCACTTCGCAACTGGGTGCAAGTAGAATAATGTACGGTTGGAATTCATTGGGATCAAACTTCAACCGCTAACCGTTCTTCGGCGATGATGAATCCAAGATGGCGGATGTTCTTCAAAATATTGGGCATATTTCTGGGTCACATGACCAGCCTGTACCAGGCGTACTTTCGACGCCACCTTTGATTAGGCGCGTAAAGACTCCTGGGAACGAGGTTGTGGTTTCCCTTCATTCTTTGTTTTCTTAATGAAGGGCCCGGTTCCTGAAAGCCCGATTAGCGCTAATCCAGAGTTAATTACCATGCCAACTAATATGTTTTGTTGAGAGTTATCCAGGATTAGCGCCAATCGGGCTTTCGGGAACCGGGCCCTGGGTGCTAGCAGCGTCCTCGCGCTGCTGTGTCGTCACAAATGGCTGTGTATGACGTCACTATCTCTGACAGTAGATTTAGAGAGAGTTTTGAAAGGAGAACATATACGCTTAAAATGATTTTCGAAATTATATTATTTCTTTCGTTCCTGTATGGAGCCAAAAAATAGTTTTGCCCCAATCTTGACTTGGTGGGAGTGTCTTTACAACTGCTGGGAGTCGTTCCCACAGAAAAAGGTGAGAACTGTAGCCGATAGACTTTCAGTTTAGCATTACATTTTAGCATTGTTCATTGTAGTAAACGTACGTGAGATTTGGTGTTAAGAAAGCTTATAATCATCTAGCAAATCCAGGGAACAAATCCAATCTAGGCGTATGTTTTGGCACTTTTTAGGAATAAGACTTAGAAAACAAAGAGTATAGTTCAACTCAGTCAATAAGTTGTACAAATGAAATATTTCGATGGTTACGCAACGATCATTATTTCAAACGTTGTTTATTTTAGAACCAAAACCTCCAAAATAAATAACTAATTCCAGACATAGAATCATTGGAATATTTAACTGTTTTTCTTATTCTCTATCGATATTTATAGAACCTGCGAGAATAGCGCAGCCACAGATGTTCCTCGATCTGTCTGGTGAGTGTCAGTTTCTGTGATAAACTACTGTAGCTTTACCTTTCTGATATTAGGAATCTGGTAACACCTACCTCCAAGGACAGTTACTTATACATAAATTAAGTGTAATATATTGAGAGTATCTTAGCCAATCAGATTACAGATTTTGTTTTAGATTTTAGGTGATTTCAACGAATCATCAAAAACGAATCATCAAAAACGATGTAAGCCAGTTTAGAAATATCGACAATCGATCGATATGGAAGATAGCACTCTACCAATCTCGTATTAAAATTAAATAAGGCAACAGGCCCTTTAATGACTGAAGCACATTTTTGACTAATACCTTTTCAGCGATCACGCCGACATTAACACAACATCACAGCGGGAGAAAATATGGTAGGTACCTAGACTGCACAATGGTTGCGATCTTAAATGTGTTCAATGGTCATGGCTTCTTCACTAAAAAGATGACAACAGGAATACTGAACAAGAGTTGTTTTTAATAAAAATGCGCGGTAGTGATCTGGGCCCGGTTGTTCGAATCCCGATTAGTTTTAATCCTGGATTAACTCTGCACAGAACCTATTGGTTGTCATGGAAATTAACCCTGGATTAGCACTAATCGGGCTTTGAACAACCCGGCCCTGAACAGTAGACACTAGTATAATGATCGTACTCACCAGATTGAACCTACGGCTGCTACGGTAGGGTTTAGAGCAGATTCCGTATTAGTGGCACAAACTACGGCATGCCCGTAGCTTTACCGTAACCGTACTGTCACCGTGCTGTACCGTATCTCAGTAATTTGATTGGTCAGCCGGTCAAAATCAATAAGGAAACCATTTCAATGTCACGGCATGCCGTACAGTAACCGTGCCGTAGTCAGTGCAGTAGTTTGTCCCACCCATATAAAATCTGCTCTATTGTCCGTTAATTTAACAAGTATTGAACCAGTTCTCCAGGACATCACAGCGAAATACTTCAACTGCCGCCGTTTACTGATTTACAGCCGCTGTAGCTGAATGGTGGCATTTAAAATGTTTAACCGGGTGAGATTAATATGGAGGGGAACATTGGGGCTCTCAATACCGCATGCAACAGCGCAAAAAAAATCCGAAAACACCGCATCACCGCATGTAACGTTGACAAAATACTGACACCGCAATGACGCAATACTATTTTCAAGAGTCCCGTGATTTACATGAATTTGACTTTGAACATAAACGTTTCACCGAACACCGCAGGTTTAAAATCACAAACAACGCACACCGCAGGATTTGAGATCACCGCAATACCGCAATACAGGATTCAATTCACCGAAATACCGCACTACACCGCAAACCCCAATGTCCCCCTCAATATGGTGGTGTCATCAACAGCACAACGTTAATATTTTCAATGTAAAACCATTTATTGGTCATGGCTTCTTTTATACGGGAGATGACAACAATGAATGAAGATGTTGTTTGCTCTTCCTCACTTAGAACTCCCGCACATCGTCAGGTTAGACGACGTGCCATCCATAGTTGATGGGCACGTGACTGCTCTGACTCTTCATGCAGCCCCCACAATATCAGTAACTTCTTGGGCGATCACCATAGCAGCTCTATCCATCATTGGAATTGTGATAGCTGTTTTGCTGCTGTGGTAAGTTCAGTAAAATATAACTAATGTATAGAATAACAGTCGTTTATACTTCAAATCCCGCGTTAGGCCGCGAACTTGTATAATAAAAGGGTGTATGGCATTGACTTTAGAATCGGACTCGGTTTGCTACAAAAAGAAAGCCACAGATTGCCTAATTATTTATTAACAAGTAACCCCGATTAATTACAACTATTCACCTACTATGTTCGATCTTTTTTACTTTCAGGAAAATAGACCATTCCCTAAGCCTGAAACAACGCATTAGGAAACGTCGGGTAAGTAGTCTTCATGTGATTAACTAATGGGGATACTTGAATTTCTAAGCAACCAATAACTTGAACCCACCTAAAAGTGTAATAATCAACATTGTTACATAGCCATAAGTTTTCCAGACACAACGCACGCTCTTATTGGCTGATTCAGGGTCACATGGCAGTCATCAAAATTCATTGTTGCCCGCCACGTGATCACATCGTGACAGAAGATGGTGTGATTGTCGCGCGCCACTGGCTAGCTAAAGGCGGGAATATTGTTTACCAATACGTCTAGATCTTCATAAAAGCTGACCATTTTTCGTCGAAAAAAAAAGCGTTCAAAATGGAACCAGCTCCAA
Organism: Actinernus sp. WN-2022; assembly: GCA_030867875.1. Classification (NCBI taxonomy): domain Eukaryota; kingdom Metazoa; phylum Cnidaria; class Anthozoa; order Actiniaria; family Actinernidae; genus Actinernus; species Actinernus sp. WN-2022. Next base: position 22,360 of record JAOWCC010000791.1, read on the forward strand.
AGAAACAATTTACATCTTTATCAATTCTTGAACTGTGGAACTTTATGACTGGATGGAAATCCAAATGTTTGTGAAAATGTCTCTCGCCCAGTTCATTTTATTCCACGGGTATTTCAATTATTTTTTAGGTCAACGATTAATGCACCAGTCAATCCCCCCCCCCCCCCCCCACTAGACATTTTTTAGGAAAAAAAATATCCAAATTCCCCACGTTGGAGACAATTAGCAAGTGTTCAAATGCCCCACGGTGGGGCCAATGAAATAAGGCAAATGCCCCATCCAAGGAATATGTCTTAAAATAGGAAGATTTCAGTAGTGAAGAGAGTGCAATTCGTTTGATATGAATGGGGCCCTTTTGACAATCTCGCGCCGAAGTGGTGAAAAAAAATATGCATTCCTATTGACATCGTATATTAAAGCATGTTCTCCCGCTCTAGAAAATCTATACAAATGATGAATCGGTGTATATATATTTATGTTCATCAATTTGACAGCTGCTTTTCCTCGGAAATCATTTTGAATCCTACAAATGAACTAGAACAAGTATAAAGTATTAGTTAAGTTATTAAATCAGAATGAAATTCGGAATACGAATCCGACTTGACTTTATACTGAATAGTTCAACTGAAAAAGCAGTTTGAAACTTTACGGGAAAACATACTTTAAATACTTCCACTAGTGCTAGACAAGCCAGTCAGCTACGTACTCTTCGCTTCCAGGCTTCCATGTCCGGTTTAGCAGCCCTGGTTCTGCTCGCAGGGTACTGCCTGGATATTCTGCAAGTACGAGGCCAACCTCGTGACCAGGGTCTTATCGGTCTTATCGGTCAGATCCAAGATCCAGCCGCCATTTTGGATCTGACCGAGAAGACCCTGGGGACGAGGTTGAGGATTTTCCAACCTCGTTCCTAGGGGTCTTTGCGCGCCTAATCCAAGATGGCGTCATTGCCACGAGGTCTAATGCCCGACCACCGGGCCGATATGAAATTTCAAATGCTCCACTGTCGGGATTTCAAAATGTGCAAATGCCCCACCATGTCCCCACGGGGTGTGGGTGAGATGGGCACCGCTGGAATTGACTGGTGTGCATAAATGCAAATATTATGCGGTTTCTCTCTCTTTATATCTCGGTGATCAGTTTATCTTTTGAATTGCTGTCTCTGCAGAACATTTTTCTATTCAGTTATCAACATCTGGAACACTCTACCTAATGATATTAAAGATTGTAAATCAATAATTTCACTTAAGAAACTGTATTTTCAATTTTCAATGTCTAAGTACACTCCTGATAATTTTCGTGTTAGTAATACGTATTAATGGACTATGATATATTTAGCTAACTAAGAAAATTAGGATTTATATATATATTTTTCATATATTGCTTTCGCTTTCAAACTTTTTTGGAGTAATCTTTGTATTTTGTTATTTCCAATCCTTTTCGTTAGGGCCACAAGGGAGAATACGGTATTTACTGTTATTGTTCACCCTCTTTAAATAAAGTGTTATCTATCTATCCGTATCTATCTATCTATCTATCAATCTATCTAGCTATCTATCTATCTATCTATCTATCTATCTATCTATATCTATCTATCTATCTATCTATCTATCTTTCACTTGACGTCATAGCCGCCATGTTGGTGCCCTTAAACAATAGATTCCTCGTTAACTTCTTTTGTTGGGGCACCAACATGGCCGCCATGCCCTTTGTCATTTGAATCTCTGGGGATTGATTGAAAACCAGCAATTATTGAGAAAATACTTAGGCTAAGTCTACGTCTCTGTAAGCAAGTGAGTACTTTACATTTGATTTTTTTTTAACTTTCCAATGAATATTTAAACACCGGTTCGAACCGACACGAAGACCGCCATATACGCCAGAGGAAACTGCGTAATCCATTTCACATGTGCAAACGTCACGACAGTTTGAGCAGCTCAAAGGTCTATAGCTAGCGTAATTTCCCCCTATTTCAAACAACGTTTCTGCTGGTTTTTGTAAGGTTAGAGACGCTTTATCGAGAAAGTACTTCATAAACATCCAGATAGAATAAGCAGGTAATTTACAGTCTAAAGTCGATTTTGAATCCTTAGAAGCGAGATAAGAAACACAGCTAAGCTTGATTTCAGAGAATCAAATTGCTGAACGGCGGACGTTATTCGACCAATCAGAATACTTTCATGAACAAACAGACAGACAGACGCATGACATTTAATAGCATAGATTAGTATAGTAAGAGTACCGTGCATGCAGAGGCGTAGCTCTGCGTCACTCGAAAATTTAGGGGTGGTGGTGCGGGTGGCGGGGTTGGTCGGGGGGGAGGGGGGGGAGGGGGGTGGAGCGGAAGGCTATGGCCTTTGGGTTGAAATGTCACAATTGTGCGTCACTCCGAAAAAATCCTGGCTACGCCCCTGGCATGCATATAGTTATATCCGTCCAGTTGTTGAAATTTACACGGAACCAGAAACATATCAGGGAGTTATATGTTTCTGATGGAACTAAATGAGAAGTTCAAAACTAAAATAATTCCAAAACGCTGTTTTAGAAAGATCGACACTCGACTGGAACTGGTTACCAAGCCGGCAGGCGTGTCAAAACATGCTAGCAGCTCTCTATTGCACTACCCTACACAACGTGTCAGTTAAGCTTATTTAAAATCGTTTCATTGATATACGATAAAATTAGAGAAAATTAAACTCTATACAAGTTCAAATCTGTGGTCTCAGTCCGTTGAGCCAATAAAAAGCATTGCTAGAACGAGCTTTGTGGTATAACCGAAGAGGCAATCAAAATATGTGATAATTCAGCCTTTTCCAGGGTCTACCTTCTGCCAGCGCCATGTTAGGTGCGCGGAAACCCCTGGGAGCGAGGTAGCCGCCCATTTTATTTCCGTTAAACTTTCTATATGAGCGCGAAACCCGTAGAAACATTATTACCCGAATCGGGTTATCTATTAACCCACGCCTTACGTTGATACAGGATCGAAGCCGTTACGGGGTCTCCCAAGCCAGGGGCTTTTATTTATATTTATGTATTGCCACGCACTCCACGAATTCGAATTGGAATTTTAGGTTCATTTTTGAGGAAGGAGAAAAACCGAAGAATCCGGATTAAAACCCTCGGAGCAAGGGCGATATACCAACAAACTCAACTCACATATAGCGCCGCGTCCGGAAATCGAACCTGGGCCACAGAGGTGGGAGGCGAAGCGCTTAACCATTGCGCTACCCCGGCTTTCCAAGTACCATCTCATTTTCCTTATAATTAAACAGGTTCCGAAAGGATCTACAGTGAAACATGGTGCTCGTAAACAGCAGAGCAAGGAAGCCAGTATCAATGTACAACATCTCATCAGGAATACACAATCTGTCCGAGTAAGCGATTGTTGCATCGAAGCAGTTGGACCATCGGGTGAGCAAAGTGGAGAATTCCATACTCAGACGTCTCTGATAAAATATAACCTCGACAAGGAGGTAAAGATCTCGGATGGTAACCCATCCATCTCCCGACTGCCTGTCAATGATACCATGGAAGACAGAAAAAACAGAGTACCTGTTAGTTGCATCGTAGAAGTTGGACCATCAAGTGAGCAAAGTGAAGCATTCCATAGCCAGACGACCCTTGGAAAAGATAGCCTTGAGATCAGAAGCTCTTGCTTTTCCTGTCTTTCATGGTATCATCGATATGCCTATCGATGATACCATGAAAGACAGGAAAAGCAAGAGCAGAATTCGAAAATATCCTTTCGGTAAGGAATGGTTTCATGTTTTGTCTATTTCGAATTCATGTATTTCATTATTTTATGTATTTCATATTTCTTATGACCTCTTATCATTAAGACGCACGGAAGCAGTTGTGATTTTTGACTTCCGGTTTGAGCCCGCCGGTAGTGTTACCCTGAAATAAGATTTTATCGCGGATTCATTTAAATTATTTAATTGTATTTAGAAAGTCTTCATGAATGGGCGAAAAGTGTTCACTAGTAGAAATCAATCCGTCAGACGAATAAGAATGTTGTTGGAAAACGAAAAGCTTGGCTATCGAGTATCGTGTACGTTAAAAAGATAAGATAAATACTTTACAAGAAACTCAAATAGATAATTTCGAAGAAGCGTTATAATTATTCGAAATATTATTGTACTTGAATCCAAAGAAAGGGTTAAATCAAATAATTCGTACCGGAGCAACTCATGAAACTGAGCCGTACTTCAAATTCACGCGACAGTCGCCGCCAACAACGTTATTTATCGGATGTTAACACGTTTCGCGGTTCGAACCACCGAACCAACACTCAGGGTCTTAACATAGCTGGGTATAAGGTGCTGCCTTTACATAATCAAAGAGTAAACGGTTAGACGTTAAGCTTCACGTCTTCTCGGACAAGGATGTCAAATCGTAGGACAAAGTCAACAAAGAATCATGTGGGCCAATGAGCTACATGTTTACCATCAAAATCATGTCCACCATTAGTGAAGTGCGTTCGAAATAGTTCGTGATTTTCGTCCAGCGGTTTGCTGTCGTGACATTATTTTCTCAACCCGCGCTCTCTTAAAGGCATATTTCTATTCAAAACTTCGTTCGTTTATTTCCTTTGTGGAATAAGAGAAACAAAATTGCACTTAGTTATATTAAGTACGCGCGAAGGTTTGTGTAAAGAGTAGCCCTGGTCCGCAATGTGTCGAGTTGAGTAAAATGACGTCACTTCCGCTGGAAATTAGCTCTATCATAGGAACGGGTTTGGTTAATGGCGGACATTACAACTCAACAGTTCGAGCCCTAAAATAAGACTCCTGTCGTCATATCGATAAACGGCTTCGACAGGAAATATATAGCAGGCTACAAATACGCAAAAATATCGCTATCTCAAAATTGATCGTTGCACCACTTTCGCTTTCGCAAATAAAAGATGGTTCTCCGTGCATGTTCTATTTAACAAATAGATTCCATTCTGTCGTGCATCTGTCCCCTTATAAGTCACAACGTGAAGAGAATAAAGAAGTGCGCCACGAGACGCAGTCGAGTAACTGATGTTCACGTTGTGACGTCATCTGTGCATCTATAAGAGGACAGACGCACGGCAGAATGGAACTATTTGTTTTATATGAACAATCGCAAACTTGAGATACAGAAAAACAAGATCACATGAACATTACTCAAGGGAAAAGTCATGTAGTGTGAAATAGGTCAAAAATAGCCAAGCTGAAAGGGTCTATTGGCTAGAATTTCGAATGCTGTCAAATCGTCACCTGGAAAAATGATATCAGTACCGTCAAATTATGCATTTCTGGATTCAACGGCATAATATAAATTGGTTAATCAATGTCCACTCGTGTGATATGGGAATTATCATCGGCGCTCGTTAAGCATTACTCGCAATGATCAATCTACCTCATCACACTCGTGGCCATTCTAAGCGGCGTCGCACACGACTCGTTTACGTTAACAAAATAGTATACTGAAAATATGATGGATTTTATTCACGACGAGTAATTAAAATCCAAAGCATTCATTCATTCGTTCATAAGAATTTGAGATCGGAAAAATGTTGTGATTCTTTTCTTGTTTTCCTCCGTTGCAACCAAATAACTTGTTGTTGTGTTCTTGGTTTAGGAAGACGAAGTGCTGCCAAGGACAGAAAACCAGTCAATCAACCAAAGATTGAAAGGTTGAAAGATAACAAGGTTTATGGTACAACAACTGGATCCAGCAAGATGCTAACTTGGATGAGTGATGCACTTTTCGACTGGATATCGACCGTAAGATAATATACCTATATATAATGCCAATTATATGACACAGCAGTAGAAATTGCAAACTTAAAGACTCTACATTTCTTTTAACAGTTTTATAAATAAATTATGTCATTATCAAAATCAAGCATCTTGGAAACTGATAGGAGTTAGTTGAGCATGATGAAAAATAAACTACAGGCTCTCATTGTTTTGTAAAGAAATTTGTACTCAAAAATAATGTTTGCATCTTCAACTAGGTCTCTCCTGCGTTTTCAAAGAAAATTCGCACACTTGGATTCAGAGTGGCATTCAATCCGGCCGGTGATGGGAATTGTTTCTACTCTGCTGTTGGCCGTGGGACTAATTTTGATTCCATGAAGATCAGAGGTATGGTTTCTTCTTACTTAAGGCTGAATCCCTATAATGTAAGTAATACAATATGAATGTCGTGTTATTCATCTCATTTACAGCTATTCCAATAAAGGTTGTTCCGGACAGGATTTTATTTATATTTATGTATTGCCACGAACTCCACGAATTCGAATTGGAATTTTAGGTTTATTTTTGAGGAGGGAGAAAAACCGAAGAATCCGGATTAAAACCCTCGGAGCAAGGGCGATATACCAACAAACTCAACTCACATATAGCGCCGCGTCCGGAAATCGAACCTGGGCCACAGAGGTGGGAGGCAAAGCGCTTAACCATTGCGCTATCCCGGCTTCCCAAGTACCATCTCATTTTCCTTATTATTAAACAGGTTCCGAAAGGATCTACATTGAAACTTGGTGCTCGTAAACAGCAGAGCAAGGAAGCCAGCATCAATGTACAACATCTCATCAGGAATACGCCATCTGTCCGAGTAAGCGATTGTTGCATCGAAGCAGTTGGACCATCGGGTGAGCAAAGTGGAGCATTCCATACCCAGACGTCTCTGGTAAAAGATATAACCTTGACAAGGAGGTAAAGATCTCGGATGGTAACCCCTCAATCTCCCGACTGCCTGTCAATGATACCATGGAAGACAGAAAAAACAGAGTACCTGCTAGTTGCATCGAAGAAGTTGCACCATCAGGTGAGCAAAGTGAATCATTCCATACCCAGACGACTCTTGTAAAAGATACCCTTGACAAGGCCGTAAACATCTCGGATGGTAACCCCTCCATCTCTCGACTGCCTGTCAATGATACCATGGAAGACAGAAAAAGCAGAGTACCTGCTAGTTGCATCGAAGGAGTTGGACCATCGGGTGAGCAAAGTGAAGCATTGCATACTCAGACGACTCTTGCAAAAGATAGCCTTGAGAAAGCGCTGCAGATCTCGGATGGTAACCCCCCCATCTCCGAAGTGCCTATCGATAATACCATGAAGGACATAAAAATCAGAGTACGTGATAGTAACATCGACGCAGTTGGACCATCGGGTGAGCAAAGTGAAGCATTCCATACCCACACGACTCTTGCAAAAGATAGCCTTGAGAAGGTAGTGGAGATCTCGGATAGTAATCCCACCATCTCCCTACTGCCTATCGATAATACCATGAAAGACAGAAAAAGCAGAGTACCTGCTAGTTGCATCGAAGGAGTTGGACCATCGGGTGAGCAAAAGGAAGCATTCCATACCCAGACGACTCTTGCGAAAGATACCATTGAGAAGGCGCGGAAGATCTTGGATGGTAACCCCTCCATCTCCGAAGTGCCTATCGATAATACCATGAAGGACAGAAAAAGCAGAGTACGTGCTTGTTGCATCGAAGCCGTTGCATTCCTAACCCAGACGACCCTTGCAAAAGATAGCCTTGAGAAGCTCTTCCTTTTCCTGTCTTTCATGGTATCATCGATAGGCATATCGATGATACCATGAAAGACAGGAAAAGCAAGAGCAGAATTCGAAAATATCCTTTCGGTAAGGAATGGTTTCATGTTTTGTCTATTTCGAATTCATGTATTTCATTTATTTTATGTATTTCATATTTCTTATGACCTCTTATCATTAAGAGATCATTGACATATTCCATTGCTATACGCATGGAAGCAGTTGTGATTTTTGACTTCCGGTTTGACGCCTGCCCGGAGCCCGTCGGTAGTGTTACTCTGAAATAAGTTATTTTTCGCGGTTCTACTCTCTATTTGCTGCGCATTCATTTAAATAATTTAATTGTATTTAGAAAGTCTTCATGAATGGGCGAAAAGTGTTCACTAGTAGAAATCAATCCGTCAGGCGAATAAGAATGTTGTAGGAAAACGAAAAGCTTGGCTATCGAGTATCGTGTACGTTAAAAAGATAAGAGAAATACTTTACAAGAAATTCAAATAGATAATTTCGAAGAAGCGCTATAATTATTCGAAATATTATTGTACTCGAATCCAAAGAAAGGGATAAATCAAATAATTCGTAAGTACTCAACACTTTTCGGAGGTTCATAGCTATGAAAATTGCACGAAGGCTCATATGCACTTGAACAGTTAAAATTCCCTCCTTCAATGCTTGCTTGAAAGGATTTGCAATATTTTCCCAGGAGACTGTTTATATACACTGTTTGTTGGTTGTTTTGATTTTAAGCATCCCACATGGCCGAGAGGTTCGGTAGTTCATATCAAACACGGTGGAAATAGTTGTTTCGATTCCGCCCCGGAACGCGAAGCCTATTACCGTGACACTGCCCCTTTAATGGAGAACGGAAAACACGCCGTGTATCGTTCGGCCTGAACGGAACTCTGTCCTGGTCATATTTTTCGAAAATCTGGTTATAAAAGGCACCTAGAGGTAAATAAAGGAATTAGTAAACACCAAATCTCGGGAGAAAACACTTTTCTTCATGTCGTCGTCACAGCCGTCGTCGTTCTGGTGGCTTAAGGTCCCTAATATAACCACAACCGCGGTGCATGTTGCACGCCCTCATTAGCAGTCCTGCGTGCATGTGTTTCAGTGAGGATACACTGTGGCCCATAAGGGACACCACAACTTTATAAAATATAGCTGTTCCGTACAAAGTCATATATATATCGTGTTATTTCTACGGAAGAGCTTCGGTGATAATCTACGAAAGAGCTTGACTTCTGCGGAACAGTCGGTGATTTCTGAAGAACGACCTTATTTTTGTACAGAAAAGAAAAACTCTATCTATACGGAACACCACCAGAATAATAGATACTGAGACACCACCACCCATGCATACGCGAGCGATCGCGACGGATAATGTCGCAGCCGTCAATTCCTAACTCCCCGTCCGAAAAAGTAGAATCCAAACGTGTTTCGTTCAGTGCTAAGATATCGCAAAAGCATGTCCGATTATTTACGATATTATAGGTTCTATATTTCTAATTTCTTTAGCGAATTGTAAGCGTCTGTTTACAATAATTCCAAACTCAGTCAGTCAGTGTTTCAGATTTATAATTTGTTTGCTTTAGTAAGAGACGTATTTCGTTTAGATACTTAGGGAGGCTGACTACGTTTAACATAGCCATCCTAAAACAACGCTCAATTCCACATTCGATAATCCTTTACTAGCCGTGATCCATCAATACTTAAACTTATGACTGACAAAAATAACTAGATTCGACTGGAGTACTTTGCTACCCTTATAATTAAGGTGTAGACCCTTTGGGTTCAGATTGTGTTTCATTTAAATTGTCATTACTTCAAAACGCCAGTCTGTTTACTGTCTGTTGTGGGTACATTGTGATTGTAAAATTCTATTAGTTTTATTTACCTTCTCTATTAAACCTCCATCTCCATCCGTTCTAACTAGTAGAGCCGAGATCCCAACCTCTGTGCCTGGAGAGTCTTGTTTAATCTGAGTAGCGAGGTTGAGAATAGAATCAGCAATTGCTTGAGGAGATGATGACTTGAGGTCGTTAGTTCCGGCATGTAGAACCATCTTTTCAGGCATCCTTCGAGTGAGAGGCTTTATAAAATCCTCCATATCTTCCATATGAGCCACAGCACAAGGAAGGTATGAAACAAGCTCCTTACAACAGTTACTTGCCCACAATAGTATTTCTGGGGGTAGCTAGCTTCCATTTGGATAGTTCGTAGGGTAGTCCATGCAAAAGAAATCAAAGATTCCGACTGATTAAAATAATTTTCGTAAATATCCACAGAGAAATAAATAGCCAATGAATAAAACAGGAATTATTTTATCATTCTAAATGAGTAGATAACTTTCCAAAGAATCATTTACTTTCGGCGTTGAGTGAAGTTGACGGAAAGAAAACAAACATATACAACGTGAAGCCGTCTTGCGATTTCAATTGAATCAGTATTGTACATAACTCGAAAACGTTTCCCTTGGAGCCATGTATTCAAATATTAAGTCTTTGGCCGGCTTAACTCATAGACCGTCTACTTTCTTTGGTAGTTTCTTTCATTCAAAAACGAATAAACCTGATTTTAGTGGTTCGCACACAGGCAGCCCAGGCTCAAGTTACGAAAATATAACTTTATAAGGGTTTGTATGGGAGCGTAACGAACTCCGTTTACTAGCCAGAAATACTGTAAAATATTTGAATAAAAATGACTTACCTTGCCACTGTGATGCCTTCTGTTTTGTTTCTCTACTTGTTGGGTGGTTTTAAGCTGATTTCAGCCGGGTTTGTTCAAGGGGCTCCGAAAAAAAAACCCGGCTGAAATCAGCTTAAAACCACCCAACAAGTAGAGAAACAAAACAGAAGGCATCACAGTGGCAAGGTAAGTCATTTTTATTCAAATATTTTACAGTATTTCTGACTAGTAAACAGAGTTTGTTACGGCTCCCATACAAACCCTTATAAAGTTATATTTTCGTAACTTGAGCTTGGGCTGCCTGTGCTCCGAGTCCAATGCAAATACTTTCCAAATTGAAAATTCCTGGATTTTTGAGACATCAATTGAATTATCGCCGCATTTGTCTTCTTGTTATCGGAAATAAAAGCCACTTAGCTTCTTCAGTAAGACTGCTAGTGTTTCAGAAGCTTCCCAAAGCCAATATTTGTTCATTGCATGCCGGACCTATTTTAGTCTGATTTTCAGACGGTAGCTCTAAGCAAACGACCTCGTACCATCTGAAAATCAGGCTAAAGTTATTTGTACCTTGCAATACTTGCAAATAAGCCATTTCCAAGGAGCGATTATGCAAATGTTCGTCTCAAATGAAAATATATATTCTGTCATGCATTGAGAGACATAATTTAATCCTGCTGTTAACTTTCTAGCAATTATCTGCCATTGTCGATATTAGATGTGCGGTTGGAATTTCCTTGGAATGAGGTTTCCCAAATATTTATTCCTCGACGGGTTCACACAATAACTTTATAATTCTCCCAAAGGGTACGGTAAGAGAGGATCTGGGTCGAGTGCAGTATTGGTATCACGAGTCTTGTGTTCACCAATAAAGCACAGTTTGAATATTAATTTGAATATTAGTTTGAATATTAATTTGCTATAGAACATGAAGAACCATATTATTAAATAGGTTAAAAGCAAGTAATGGAAACAACGATATTAAGAATAAACAATAATTGGATGATGCCGATCGACTGACGTTAAAAACTGTTCAGCTACATGTAGAGACCAAGTAAGAAGCACGAGAAAACATTTGTTGAAATAAGTGTATTAATTGACGATTTTCCCTCAGGACAATAATGTCCACACCATCCAAGATGTGGTGACGATCAAATCAGCGAAAAAAACAGTTCATCCTCTCCTCTATACCTGGACCTGGACACCAATCATTATATTCTACTCCAGGTATATCAGTCTTATACGAATGTCCTGTAATGAGCCGTGCGTTGTAACATTTTAATCCTCCTCTATACCTGGGCCTGGATACCAATCATTATATTCTACTCCAAGTAACTTCTATACAAATGTCCTGTAATGAGCCGTGCGTTGTAACATTTTAATCCTCCTCTATACCTGGGCCTGGATACCAATCATTATATTCTACTCCAGGTAACTTCTATACAAATGTCCTGTAAATGAGCCGTACGTGCGTTGTAACATTTTAATCCTCCTCTATTCTGCTGGATACCAACCATTATATTCTACTCCATTTTGACAAAGAAACGAGAGAATGAAGAACGACCTGGATTTGTGTTTTGTACACTTTACTCCATTCTCATTGACTCTAATAACATGTATTTCCACAGAGATTAGGAATGGGATAGAAGTTGGCAATAACCAATTAATGGCAATAACCAATGAATTGAGCTCGTGATTCCATGGGAAAGGCTTTACTGGATGGCAAAAAAAAGTCCAATCGCTGTTTCAGAAAGATCGACAAGGAGGTGGATTTATACACAATACTTGGTAGCAACTCGTGGAGCGAACCTACAATGTACAAAGAAATGTAGGGAGAACCTAGATGTTAGACAATGGTGGCCCACCAGTTGAAACAAAATATTTGTACAACTGCATGCGCATGATCTTGAAACTGACTTATTAAAAACAGCCATTTAATGGTAAACTCGAGGATATTTCCAATCAGAGGTTGTTGTAAAGCAAGGGTATTATAATACTTGGGTTGCCATTTAATGGTAAACTCGAGGATATTTCCAATCAGAGGTTGTTGCAAAGCAAGGGTATTATAATACTTGGGTCGCCATTTAATGGAAACCTCGAGGATATTTCCAATTAGAGGTTGTTGTAAAGCAAGGGTCTTCTACTACTTGGGTACATACATCAACTTTATTAACGTGTCATAGATTCTAGCGCCAAGGCACTAATAGTGGACACAACTTAAAATTAAAAGAAATATAAATGTTAAAAGTTAAAAATGTGGCATATATAAAAACTATAAGATATATATATACATACATATTCTAAAATTCCAACCCATTGATAGTACTTAAAAAATATTTTCCCACGAAAGGTCATGGTACTAGAGTTAATAAAAAGATTTATAAAATAACTAATTATTAACTGTTGCATAAATAACAATTCCTACAACTACCATTCACAGCACTTTCAAAATCCTTTCTCCTTATGACTTTTTTCCATTAGTTAAACTTCTTTCTTCTTTAGTAAGCTTAGACCATAGAAATGGCCCTAAGTACCTCACTGAGTGCTTTCCATAAGTTACGGTATTAAAACGAGGTAATCTAAAATCGGAATTCCTCAAGTTATACACTTTGTCCTTATGCCATTTAATGCCATTTTGAGGATATTTCCAATCAGAGGTTGTTGTAAAGCAAGAGTATTATAATACTTGGGTTGCCATTTAATGGTAAACTCGAGGATATTTCCAATCAGAGGTTATTGTAAAGCAAGGGTATTATAATACTTGGGTTGCCATGCATTTAATGGTAAACTCGAGGATATTTCCAATCAGAGGTTGTTGTAAAGCAAGGGTATTATAATACTTGGGTTGCCTTGTATCTATAATTGTAGAGCATGCTCGAGGATCCAGCCGGTTGCTTTGCTCCTGTTTCTAACGTCCCCCAACTAAAAAGAACCGCCGTCCTTTCTGGCTAGGGGACGTTAGGACCACAACACCAACAACAATTAATTTCACTCTTAAAATTACATAATTATACCTTATATTTTCAGGTAGAGCTGAGTTCGAGGACCTCCCACCGCAAAAAACAAAAAACAAAAAACAAAAAACAAAAAACAAGAAAGCTATCTAGCCGCGACCCCCATTACACAAAGAAATGAACTAATTAAGAACAAAAAAAATGAAAAAGGGAGGGAGGGGTATTAAGCTATCTTAATACCAATTTGATTCGGTTTTCTTTGTTCTCGTTGGGTATTCATAACTACTAAATTATCCATCACTTTATAGACAACCCGGTAGTGGGTTGTCTATATACGTACAGTATATTTAACAATTAGACCCGCAGCCCGAATGGGCTACGAGTCAATAGCCCATGAGGCGCAGCCGAATGGGCTATTTAACTCGTAGCCCATGAGGGCGAGAGGTCTAATTCTTTTAGTATAAACTAACTAGTCGGACAGTAGAAATAATAGAAAGAAACAAATTGAAGTTTAAAAAATGTTATTATTTCGTGAAAATGCGTACGGTTTTTCTCTACCATGGGCTATCACAAATAGACCTATAGTAGCGTAGCCAATCAGAATGCAGGATTTGTAATAGTCCACTAGTTGGTTTATACTAAATATGTATAGACGACCTCTCCAGCTAAATCAGCCCCAAATCTGAGAAAACGTCATGCTACTCGGCTTCGCCTCGGGTTGATAAATCTTGCCTCGGTAGCATAGTAACCTTTACTTACAAACATTATTTTACAAAATTTATGATCAGAATGAAAAACATAAAAATGATAAGTAGTAATGATAGTTACTTCATGATAGTAATCTATGATTGTAATATTCATAATATTTAATACTATTTAATAAATAAGGTGATAATAATGTGGTATACACTGTAGTTAAGCATCAGTATATAAGTCAGTTTGTAAATAAGTAAAGATACAATATTGATATCGAGGCTGGAGTGGAGTCAGCTTAGTTAGAACCTTGTATCTAGTTAGCAATGATAATCAAAATCTATTCATAGAAAGAGGGTTTGTATTAGTGCAGGCCAGTCAAGTCCATCCACCATACCATAAAATGTCTGTCTATACTAAATAGCAGATTTACCAGATTTACTGCAAAGTATCCTTTTCCATACAGCAGTACTGTATGGTCATCTTGTAGTAAAGAAAATCTAAACTCTGTACTGAAGCTTCAGAAAAGAGCTGCTCGTGTCATCTCAAGCGCAGAACGCAGAGCCCCCTCTGTGACGCTTTTTAATAATCTGGGTTGGCTCCCATTCTATGTTCAGGCATATATAAACCATTGTGCCATTATATTGAATACGATTAATGATAGAACGCCTGAATATCTAAATAGCCTCCTAACTAGAAACTCTGAAAGACACCAAAGGAACACAAGATATGCTCAGCTAAACCTTTGTTGCCCGTTATATAAAAACAATACCGAGGGAGGCCGAACCTTCACTGTACGTTGGACTGGAACCAATTATCTACTTCTCTTAAAACTAGCATATCAATTAAATGCCTTAAAAAGAATCTCTTTAAAGAACTTATTTTAAAACAGAAAAAACAACTTTATGCAAATACTTTTAGTGATTTTATGAATTCGGGTATTTTTAATTATTCAGTCCAGTATCTTATTGTATTAAATAGTTTTTAAAAATCTTTTTATAGTCTGATAAGAATTTTAGCATTTTAATCGTAGAATCGTAGCCTTTTATAGATAGATGTATTTATTATTGTAAATAGAGGGCCACAGGGTCATCAGTACCTTTGGTTACTGTTAAGTGTTACCCTCTGAAAATAAAGTATATTGTATTGGATTGGATTGTATAAATGCTTTCACTTTTTATATATTTAGAAGTTATGGGCAGTGAACTTAATGTAATAATATTATTATAATGACACTTAAAAGCCTGTTGATGATGAAAACCCTGATAGTCAGAATTTGTCAAAATTAAAACAATGCAATTTACACGTGGCTTGTATATGGCCACCACGAGTTTACTAGTATATATGCCAGAACACACTTAGGACCGGTCATTATTTATGAAGGGGGGGAGGATCATTATTAAAGACAAAATTCACTAAAGACCCCCCCCCTCCCCCTTCCTCAGGCCTGAAAAATGACAAGCGACCCCACCGTCAAAGTCCAAACTAACTACATGTACTCAGAATAACATGACCCACCCCTTCTATTTTATCGACTAAAGAAAATGCACATGACCCACCCCTATCACCCCCTCCTTCATAAATAATGACCGGTCCCTTACTTTTATTTCTGAACCCATATTTCAAATGTCTTGATAACATTCAACCACCGAGGACCAGCAGGAGAGACTCCTATTTGGAGCATGTATACTTTAAGTAGTTATTCAAAATCTTGTTCACAAATTGCGTTTAACATTTGATCGAATTTATACAATGTAGTACAATGTAGCCTGACCATCACTGGGGCAAGGGAAATTACCTCATTTTAAGAAAACTATTTCCATCTACACAAACCTCTGGCTTTACTTGTTGTATAAAGTAGAAAAATAAGACAATGGCAATTATACAAAATAATGGTACAGCAATCCCAGTACAATACAAATCCACTTTGCACTCAGCTTGAATTATGGCAACTTCAGCCTCATATATTGTTGTAAACTGCTGTTATCAATCGGGTATCAATGGCAAGGCCAATTAAGGCACATATTCTCAGGGTGTTTCAAATTACCGTAACTTCAAAGTCCTCAGCAATCCTCAACACAGCATACTGAAGTCCTTTCGCCCTAAGTTTAGAAATTTGCTCCTCGATAATTGCGTTCAGGGGAGATACGAAGACCACGATTGAATTGGATGATCCTTGAACTTGAAGTGCATCAAACACAAACGGTAAACTTGGTAAATAAACTACTTCCCATAACTGGTCTGAAGGACACAGAATCAGTCCTTATCTAAACTACTGAATTACACGAATAGCTTCCAACTGCATACTTTTTAAAGAAAACTGCATTTAGCTTTGTAAGTGCGAACTGAATAGCTTCGATGAAGTCATTACTGAGAATGCTACGAGCATGCGCAGTTTCAATTTCCTAGAATCTAGGACATCCAGTTTCGTGTCTTACCAGAGCCTCCGATTTTTCAGTTAGTTGAGGAGGCACTGCGAACGAGAATGGGTATGACCGTGCACAATCTTGTGTCTTACCTCCTTCCAACCTAAATCGCAGCACCTTTGTCAGCCCCTTCGAAGTTTGCCGGATTTCCTAACCATTCCCCTGTATTAACCATGGCTAAAACAATTAAATTCTCAGTATTCACTTACCCCTTAAATAGGGTCTCAGCCAGGCCTTGGAAAGGGTACCAAGTTTTCCATTTTTCACCCTATAGGGTCAGGGTTTCGATATCTCTGCGGCACACTCCTATCCTAAATTTCCTTTTTGTAAGAGATTGGCGGACATAATATTTTGTGGTAACATATTATATCTCCTTTGCTGTAGAAGTTCCATGCCATCGATTCAGTTATTGAAACTCATTTAACGAAGCTCATAATCGATAATAGCAGCATTTAAATTATATATATCTTCTCGTTTTGAAGATGTTCGCTTTTTAAACGAAACTAAGTGGTCGAAAGAAGCACTTATATCTCCAAAAGTATTATATATCTTGGAATTCTGTTTTTGTTTCGTATTCTTCATTAGCAACAAATACACGGTCTAAAACCATCTCAATGATCGACCAAAAACTTCCCGCTAAAAACTTCACAATACTGCGCATGCGGGCCACCTTAAATGGGGAAAACTGACTTAGTTGAGAATGTGTTATTTGATCCTAAGTTGTGGTTAGAAGTACGTTAGAAGAGAATTCGTAAGCAGTGAATCCCTTGATCTTCCGTACATCAATTTCATGAAACGTTTTTAATAGATAGAACATGAGAGAAAACACACAAGAATGTAGTTTTTAGACCTCATCATTGCTTCTCTCATTATTTTTTAACCATTATTCACAATCAGTAAACTTTCTTAATTTTATAGTATATAAGAAAAACAATAAGATTTAACAATAAGGGCATAACGACAAAAAAAGCGTTGTTAAAGCTCACAATGAGCTTATGTCATGAAACAACAAATTTACAGGAAAAAAATCCGAACGAAGTTCATAACTATGGTTATGAGATTGTGCTGTAGAGCATTCGTGCGTGGTAAACCCCCTGTCCTTCCATGTATAGATAACGCCAAAACCAATTTAGGAACCAGTAGATGCTTTTTCAAACGACAGAAAAATATACAAATCAACTAAAAGGCTCACGTTATTTATATTGGTTTTCGTATAAAGTAAACAAAATCGAAACAAAAATATATGAAGCCGAGATGCAGTAAGGCGTTTACATAAGACAATTGGGAAAACCCGTTCGGGTCGTGGCATAGAAATGAGAATTGTTTTTAGATTTCAGGCCCCTGTGTCAAACCGAAGATTCTGGATCTCTTAGTAAGATTGTCCTTACTCCTAGGACACCTTAATCGGGCTTTGAACAATTGAGCCCAGATGTTTACACAAACCAAATGTCATAGTAACGTAATAGAAACGGTAAAGGAATGGTAGACTGAAGTAAACAGTTCTGATATAGTCCCCTAGCGAGAGTAAACATTTATTTAACACTAATCAATATTTCTACTTCCTAGAATGTCTGAATTTCTACGAGCAGGCGAGTATCTCGTTTTGTGGGTATTGCCACCGCCGCAACTTCTACATCGTTTCTCGAGTGCTGGTTTGTTAAGTCTTATGGAGGAAGTCTGAACCGGTTGAAGACTAAAGAGTCTATTAATGGGGTCTTTACTTATGAGCGGGACTAACGGCTTCTAATCGCGGATTGTTTTTCCTTGGTATGCGTGACGTACAATATGGGGAAGTTTGCACTGAATTGAGCCGCCACACAATATACTAGATTTTTCAGCGAAAAATCGAACTTGAAGACTAATTTTCTCTTCATAGACGTGCAACACAGAAAAATAAAATATCAGAACTTTTTCTTTCGAATACATCGATCTTTGTATAGATGTTGGGTTGATTTTAGTGTTCAGTTCGATTCCCCTTTAAGTAGGAGGCCTATAGGGAAGCACCGCCCAAACTGGGGCTGCATACTCAATAATTGGTTGTTAACACTACGCAAACTGCAAAATATGGCTACAATGCGAGCTTTTTCGTAAAGTAGCCTGGCTTCCGTAACTGGCGAATGATATAGAGCCGTTTAGTAACTTTCTTGATTAATATGCATGCAGTCACAGTGAGTGTACCAAGTTAGGTCGCTACTAAAGTTAACACCTAGAAGTTTAAAAGACTGTACAGATTCGATAGAATTGTTACCGGCAATAAACAATGGCGTCTGGATTGGAAGGCGATATTGTAAGCATTTCTTTACATTTTTCGGATTAAGGCGCATGCCTCTTATACTAGCGAACTGGTGAATGTCATCCACAATATAAAGCATAACACTAGGCGAGCATCGCAGAATTACCTCAATAACAGATACTTTTTAGGTCATCTACGTATTTAATTCTAAAGTTCCATTATCAACTAGGGAGTTAACTAAAATCGTAAATAGCATCGGGCCTAATTTTGTGCCTTAGCTTGTGGTCATGATTCCTCCATTCATTGGCTTGAACTCAGATATTGTATTATTTATCCGGACACATTGTGAATGCTTCGTTAGGAAGGATCTTAATTATCCATCTAACGACGAGGAATGGGTGAATATCAAGCTTGTCCATCTCTGCACACAGCGCATTGTGGTCTACCAAATCGAAACCTTTGCTGAAATGGTGTCCCAACATATGTTTTCCTGCACCATACTCGCGAATGAGGCCAAAGTTTTCGTTTATATATTTTTTCATATTTAGATAAATTCAAAATTGGCGTTTTTCATCGAAACAAATATTCACAATTAACCTTCATCCAGTGATATACTCCGTATTCTCATATATAAACCATTTAGGTGCATGTATGCCGCGGGATACGGTATGGTTTTCGATGTGCCGTACCCTTAAATAGGGTCTCATATTTCGTATTATCATTCTTAAATAAAATATCCGATCCTTAAATAGGGTACGGTTTTTGCTTTCCCTTATAAACTCTTGATTTCCAATATCGTGCATTTGCTAAACTCCCGCTAAACGTAACAATTTCAATAAACGTAAATGATCGCATAGTATTTATTTAATCATTACGACCAGTAATATAGCTAAATCATAGTTAAAGTGCCTATAAGCCCTAGCCAGAAATCATTTATTTGGGCGCAGTAAAGTGTCCTAAATCTTGTTCAACCATTTTTGGGCGATTTATCGTCGTAGTATTGCTATAGCGATGTTTCGTGATGATAAACATTGCAATTGTTATGCTAATGTGCCAACCATGATCTGTGAAGCCCGCTTTGTGTTGGGAACTAATGTATCTCTGGTTGGCACATTAATCAGTGACAATAGATGACGACACATGAAACATCGCTATAAAAAAAAACATTACAAATCCTTGTACTGACGTCAATTAAGGGTGTTATGCTAATGATTTGAATTGGAATCGAGTTATAACATTGAATTTCTTCATTTATACAGTTGTTTTACAGGTGTCAGACATTTGATACTTACAATCTTAGAGAATGATCTTTAGTTCTTTTAGTGTTAGGAACCAATGGATCTCTGGTTGGCACATTAATGACAATAGATGACGACACATGAAACATCGCTATAAAAGCATTACAACTGAGTTGAAAATGAATTGAGTTATAACATTGAATTTGTTCATTTATACAGTTGTTTTTCAGCTGTCAGACATTTGATTCTTACAATCTTAGAGAATGATCTTTTAATAAGTGGAGCTGACAAAAACAGAGCCAAAGAAACTATAATTACTGGTTATCACTTAAATGACGTCATTCAAATTTGATCATTAATAAACGAAATTGGCAGACTATAATTAATATTTTCCTATGTCGCTCATTTTGTTTCCCAGTTTGACTTTTAAATCAAAGATAACTGGCTAGGGCTTAACGGCACTTTAATAGAGTGGAATGGTTATGAAACCCAGCAACCTTCTTCGTTATGTCTTTGTTGGTCTTTTTCAACCGTGACCGTGCACAAGACACAATAGATATTGGAATATGTTAATCAATCAGCCAATAGGAACGTGTGGGTTCAGTCGTTCAGGGGACGCTAATAAGCTATGACCGTGCACAATCTTCTGTCTTACCCCCTTCCAACCTAAATCGCAGCGCCTTTGTCAGCCCCTTCGAAGTTTGCCGGGTTTCCTAACCATTCCCCTCTATTAACCATGGCTAAAACAATTAAATTCTCAGTATTCACTTACCCCTTAGTAGCGTCTCAGTTTCAGGCCTTGGAAAGGGTACCAAGTTTCCCATTTTTCACCCTATAGGGTCAGGGTTTTGATATCTTGCGGCACACCCCTATCCTAAATTTCCTTTTTGTAAGAGATTGGCGAACATAATATTTTGTGGTAACATATTATATCTCCTTTACTGTAGAAGCTCCATGCCATCGATTCAGTTATTGAAACTCGTTTAACAAAGCTCATAGGTTAGTTAATCGATAATAGCAGTATTTAAATTATATATATCTTCTCGTTTTGAAGATGTTCGCTTTTTAAACAAAACTAAGTGGTTGAAAGAAGCACTTATATCTCCAAAAGTATTATATATCTTGGAATTCTGTTTTTGTTTAGTATTATTCAACAAATACACGGTCCAAAACAATCTCAATGATCGACCAAAAACTTCCCGCTAAAAACTTCACAATACTGCGGGCCACCTTAAATGGGGAAAACTGACTTAGTTGAGAATGTGTTATTTGATCCTAAGTTGTGGTTAGAAGTACGTTAGAAGAGAATTCGTAAGCAGTGAATCCCTTGATCTTCCGTACATTACTTTAAAAGCAATGTCATGAAACGTTGTTTTTAATAGATAGAACATGAGAGAAAACACACAAGAATGTAGTTTTTAGACCTCATCATTGCTTCTCTCATTATTTTTTAACCATTATTCACAATCAGTAAACTTTCTTAAATCGATAGTATATAAGAAAAACAATAAAAAGATTTAGCAACGAGGACAGAACGACAAAAAAAAGATTTGTTAAAGCTCACAATGAGCTTATGTCATGAAACAACAAATTTACAGGAAAAAAATTCGAACGAAGTTCATAACTATGGTTATGAGATTGTGCTGTAGAGCATTCGTGCGTGGTAAACCTCCTGTCCTTGTATAGATAACAGCAAAACCAATTTAGGAACCAGTAGATGCTTTTCCAAACGACAGAAAAATATACAAATCAACTAAAAGGCTCACGTTATTTATATTGGTTTTCATATAAAGTAAACAAAATCGAAACAAAAATATATGAAACCGAGATGCAGTAACGCGTTTACATAAGACAATTGGGAAAACCCGTTCGGGTCGTGGAATAGAAATGAGAATTGTTTTTAGATTTCAGGCCCCTGTATCAAACCGAAGATTAGGATACTTTAATCGGGCTTTGAACAATTGAGCCCAGATGTTTACACAAACCAAATGTCATAGTAACGTAATAGAAACGGTAAAGAAATGGTAGACTGAAGTAAACAGTTCTGATATAGTCCCCTAGCGAGTAAACATTTATTTAACGCTAATCAATATTTCTACTTCCTAGAATGTCTGAATTTCTACGAGCAGGCGAGTATCTTGTTTTTACAGCGATCGAGCACGAGCAATTAAATGCCGCTAGCACCGAGCATTCCAGCCCACAATAGTTTTACGAGCATCTGAGCCAAGGCTAAAAACGACTTTGACATTTTGGCAGCCCATTCGCAAGTCCTACAAAAAGTCTACGAATTTGTTAACATTTATTGTCATCTTGACATGCGCAGACAAACGTTAGCCCAAGAACCCCGGTCGGGGGTGGGGTGGGGTATGTTATACGGGTATGAGTGCCGCCCAGTTCGAAATAGGGCCTTAAAAATCGTAATTTTAGTCTGTAATTGGGTATGATTATGACATGGGAGTATAGGAGGCCGCACATGTCCATTGATTTATCTTCAAAATAAATAGAGAAAGAAACCACGTTGAAATTAAAATGTCATTGGATTAGATAACGTGATTTTTGCACGGCTACAGATTTTCGGGGTCAGGTCTGAAAAAGGGAATGAAAATCATATAAAATTATTTTGGTCTGAAATAGGGTTAGGGTTTTGAGACCTGGGCCGGCACACGTCAATCCCCACCCAAAATCCCCCCCCGCGCCAAGAACGCTATACGATTATGCTTTTATTTTCGTATGATTTCTTAAGACTGACATTTTATCGATAATAAACGTTCTTTGAAGGCTATGGTATTGTATTCCAGCACTTTCTTCTATAGAGTTAGCAATCGGTAACTCGTCAATGTCTGTAACATTTGGACATATTTTGTATGTGTTTGCCCCAAAAGCAAATAAAAGCTTATCTTGGGGGCTCACAGTAAAATCCCTTAAACTTGATATTCAGATTTGGATTTAAATCACGTGAGATTGGTTGCTAATAGCATATCGGTACTACTAAAGAAAGCAGCTCTCTTTTGGGGATTCACAACTCCTAGGGGCTCGAGGGAGCAAAGAGATTTTTTAACTGGCTCATAGAAGGCGAAAGTAAATCGGAATACTGGTCAAGATGATGTTTTTCGTCTTTAAAATTGTTCTTTTCACGTCGTTTCTTACAGCAACTTTGGCTGTCCAAGGTAAGTATCGTTTTACCAAAAAATAGGATTTCAATTAAGAAACAGCAAGATGGGAAACTTTTTCAAGCTTTTCGCCTGGTGTTTGAAAAGTCGTTTTTCAAAAAAATAACGCTCCCGTTATTGTTAAGTTAATGAGGTGTACTCTGTTGCAGTTTATGCAATAATATTTTCGCCTGGCTAGTAGTGCAAGTATATTAATTTAAAGAGATTTGTGCCTGAATTGAAATGATAACGAATATTTCTGTGGAAAAACCAAAACCGGAGAACTCGAGGAAATTAATTAATACTGCATGAGAGTGAGATACCAACATATTGAAATCACAAGTCGTAATGCGTTCGGAAATGAAATCGAAACGTGGCCAATGCAAAAAGGCAAAGCGCTTGCCATATGCCCTGTCCCAATGTTCAATTTCCCGAAGGATTTTCTCTGTTTTCTCCATTTTCTCAAGCTTTTCTTCCTTAAAGTGCTACTACGATCAAATTACACTTTTCCTGTTTGCTTCAGATTCGGAAAGGATAAGTACTAAACTGACCTACCATTTCGAATCTTAAGTCAAAATTTCAACTGGTTAACGTTGTCTGACTATTTTAGCCGTAAGTTTGAGTTCAGACTGACCACCATGATTACAAACGAGCGATCTTTTGTTTAGCGGTCTTTTTGTGACGTCATCCAAGCAACAGACATTGTACGCGACGGATTTTACAAGGTTCAAACTTTGCCAGTACAAGATCTCTCAGGGACGGCGGAGCGAAATTTCAAGTGGGGGTGGGGGCTAAAATGGTCATTGAGCCGGTATGACCAAACTATAGTCTTAAATTGACTGAGAACGTTTCTATATAATATGACCTATTCCTTCTGAATACTAAAGTAGCCACGGTTAAAATAATCAGACAACCCGTAGGAATTTTGACTTAAGGTTTTGAATGGTAATTATTTAGTACATTTACTTTTCGAAGCTGAAGAAAACAGGAGAAGTGTAATTTGATATCGTGGTAGCGCTTAAGCCAGAAATCATTCAGCTGTACTAATTGATTTTGTTGATTTACATTTAGGGCGTAGATTGGTAAACATGACATGATCGGTAACATATGGACAATCAACTACTGAGCTGAATAAATTTATCAATTCTGGAAAAGACAAAGTAAATAAATAAATGTTGAAATAGTTATCTTGTAACATCACTGTTTTTCTATCAAAAGGGAGTGTGGTCAAATCTGGAAAAGTTCAATTCAACAGAACTTCGGACAGCCCTTACGCTTGTCGTGACGTCATCTACCCCTCAAGATTCAGTCAATCCGAAGATATTAGAGTCCAGGTCTCCCTCAGTCATGGAAGTCGCTTTACTAAAGTCCATGATCCAGGGGTGTTATGGGTAAAGGAAGTGACGTCACAGGGCTTTAAGATTTGTGTTCGAGAAGCGGGAATCGGATCTAACGGCAGTGCTGTTGTTAACTGGATGGCATTTCAAGGAAGCTACAGCGGTCTGGAGCAGGGTTACGTTGACTTTGATGACTGGACTGTCGGCACACAATGTAAAAGAGTGCAGCCTAACGGGGTATGTACATTTATTTTTCATTTTTTGTACATTTAATCTGTTTTACCACTCGAAGGTGGACGGAGAACTTCAACAGGCTTAAAGCCCTTCTATGTAGGGTTCCGAGGGCCTACGATTTGTCGTCATTATCCGAGAAGACGTGAAGGTCTAACCGTTTACTGTTGGATTGTGTAAAGGCAGTACCTTCTACTCAGTTATTTTAAGACCCTGAGTGTTGGTCCGGCCGGGGTTTGAACCCGAGACCTCCCGCTCGACAGACCTTAACCACTGAGCTAACCGGGACTGATGCGCTTTTTAATTGAAATACAAATGTTGTGGTCTTAATTATGTTTGGCTGAACGTAGAATACGGGCACCTGACACCGTGAGATAGATGTAACCCACTGGTAGTATATTAAGAATATTAAATTTACCAGACTTTCAGCTGCAACCACAATCCATTGCGGTCTCGTCGAATGTCGCCTGTCGTTTGCCATTTTCCGGGACAACCTTTTTGAAATAGCTGTATATACGGCAATGTAATAAGATACCTACACTTGCAAATACTGTGCTCTCTGCAGCACCTAATTTATAAGGAAATTATATCTATACTTCGTACAATTATATATAATGTATACTCGTAATTTTAATTATTAGATGCCGTAGTATCAGTTTGCTAGTGTGCAATATAATTTGTAATTCATATAATTCATTCATATGTAAATAGTCTTCTATTAGCATCATTTTCAATTTTATGGAATAACACATGCAGTTGTGTAAATAACTTTTTAGCAGATTTTATCATATTTTACTATTATCTTATTTATTTTACAGTATTTCGTTATAGTTCCCTCTATTAGTAGGGGGATTCTATGATTCGACACTTAAATAAAGTTGTTGTTATTATTATTATTATTATACCATTACGATGGCATGGGATATATATGATGTGATACGATACGATAAGATTAGTGTGATACGATGGGATGGGATGGGGGATGAGATGAGATGAGATGGGATGCGATGGGATGCGGTGCGATAAGATGGGATGAGATTAGCCTCTTTTGCAGGCGTCCTTAGTGTTGGTCCTAAACTCCGTCGAGTTGAGGACTGACACTAAGGACGCCCGCAAAGGAGGCTAGGATGAGATGGGATGGGATGAGATGTGATGGGATGGGATGAGATGAGATGAGATGAGATGAGATGAGATGAGATGAGATGAGATGAGATGAGATGAGATGAGATGAGATGAGATGGGATGGGATGGGATGAGATGTCATAGGATAGGATACGATATGATTGGTTAGTACCCTAATCATGGGATGGGATGGGATGGGATGGGATGGGATGGGATTGGATACGATATGATTGGTTAGTACCTCCATTATAAGACATGACATGATATGATATGATCTGGTAAGATATAGGGGTATAGAATGGTCAAATCCGAGACTCGCCGAGACGCCGACACCCTTGTTTCAAAATCCGATCCAGAGACTTACTTCTCTAAGGGGTATAGAATGTTCAAATCCGAGACTCGCCGAGACGCCGACTCCTTGTTTCAAAATCCAAGACTCTTTTTTGAAACGCCGAGATTTCGGGACTTGCTTGAATTTTACCGAGACTCACGATTTTTTGAGGGACCATTCTATACCCATAGATATGATGTGATGTGATGTGGTATGATGTGATCTGATGTGATATAATGTGATGTGGTATGACAGTCGAATTAGCATAATATCATAAGTGAATATCAAAGACATTTATAACGTGACTAGTGAACCAAATATCAGATCCAATAAAATTATATTGTAAGTAATTATCTTGTGACAAATATGTGCATACTTTACTAGTATACAGTTTATTGGAAACAGGCAAACACTTTTCGTACAACAAGCATTTACTTTCAATCAAGGAAAGCAAGAAAGGAATTTTAGATGTACACCAGTTACACATATTGATATTCCTGAAGTACCTAGAACTAGAAAAGCAAGGTGAAAATCCTTACTGTAATATCTGGCTCGTAAATTCCAGTTTTTTGATATTTTATTTATTTTTATTCTAACGTGTAAGAGAGGATACTAAACCAACACACGTTTGAATCTTATTTAAAAGGCC
The DNA here is from genome assembly GCA_030867875.1 of Actinernus sp. WN-2022. Classification (NCBI taxonomy): domain Eukaryota; kingdom Metazoa; phylum Cnidaria; class Anthozoa; order Actiniaria; family Actinernidae; genus Actinernus; species Actinernus sp. WN-2022. Next base: position 48,949 of record JAOWCC010000791.1, read on the forward strand.
TACTCCGGTGCTCTACATGTGTTTGCCAGTGTAGTAACTCCAGATGCGAGCACTAAACATGATGCAATGAATGTATGGGTGGAGGAAGGACGAAACTGGTTTCACATATGTATGAGGGAGATGACAAACTTTGACGGAATCCATCGTGGAATAAAAGTGGTAAGTCTGTTACACATTATGCTTTCTCAAAAACCCACATTGGTTTTTTACATTTTACATGAGTGTAAAAGAAGCACGCGAGACTGTATTTCCGTACTCGTATTAACTCGTACTCTAATTCCGAAATATAACCAAACAAAAGAGCAACGTTGACCGTATTTCATCCACCATACGGAGAAACGATGGCGGCTGTACATTAACCACAATTCCTAGCGAACCTAACACAGTCCAAATAACACGTAGAAATCCTCTATTCTCTTAAATGACAGTATATTGGCAGTGGTACTTCTACTGGCATGATTGTAAGATTTAAAACCTCTCTCCCGTGATTTTATGACTGAAGGACTTGAAGTTTTTCGCGCGCAAAGGATTTTGGGTAAAAGTACAAGGTGCATTTTTTTTCTGTACGGTACGATGGATACGGTACAGTGGATACGGTACGATGGATACTGTACGGTGGATACGGTACAATGGATACGGTACGATAGATACGTACGATGGATTGCATTTCTAGAGCAGATTTCGTATGAGTGGGACAAACTACGGCATGTCCGTCACCGTGCTGTAACTTACTGTACTGTAATTCTGTGATTTGATTGGATCAGCAGGACAAAAACAATGGGAAACCATTTCAACGTCACGGCATGCCGTAAGGTAACCGTGCTGTAGTCAGTGCTGTAGTTTATCCCACTCATACGGAATCTGCTCTTCCTACCATCAATCGGTGATTAACGTATGATCCCGTACAAGACAATGCTTTTGACCATGGTTCAGTTTATGAAACTAAAGTATCCAAACAACATCTAAGTGATAAAAAAAATCATGGAAACCTCCTAGAAGCTCTGCCTCAGTGAATTAAGTACATGTAAGCTCTTGAAATTAAGGCCTACTCTGGGTCCTTAGGTCGCCTTAGGTCGCCTTATGTCGCCCAATGTCGCCCAATGTCGCCTTATGTCGCCTTACGTCGCCCTATATTGGCTTATGATATAATATGAAATTACACATTTAGCTTAAATAACTGGTTATTATAAAACTATATTTAGACTGTAAGTGTTTTTGTTTTTAATAATTATTAATGAATACAAATTTATGTATCTGTATATCAGTTGTATTGACTAAACCTTACCACCCCCCGCCCCCCACCCCCGAGGTCCCACTGCCCTTATGTACCTTACCCCAGTAAATTTCACATTTGCTCTTCATAGTTGAGAACCCCATAAGGTACACATTTGACTATACGACCGACTAAAAAGAACTGCAACTAATTATGTTAATGTATCTATACACAGCTAATAATAACCTAAACAAGGATCTGTACCATAAAAGGGATTTGCTCTACCTCTTTCACACTTGAAAAAAATAGGTACCCGAGGGATTGGTATTGGGAAAGGTATTGGGATGATTGGAAGTGTATTGTCATGGTTGTGTTCATTATAGGTAGGGATTATTGGATGCTAGGGTATTCTCAGACAGGTTTAGTACAATGTACATGAGATGACATGCAGGACAATTAAAGGAAGGGCTAGCTGTACTAGGTAACTGTTTCACTGAGCAGGTTGTGAACATAAATAACAATAAAATTAGTAATATGCACATTCAAATCCCGTACAGTTGTTCGCTGACAGCATCAGAGAAATCCTCGCTTTGTGATTGGATTACGCGTGCCATACGGAATTCTCAATCTGTGTCGGCCTATTGTTTTACTGCAATATAATGGAGATGTGAACGAACAAGTATCGATCCAAAAAGGTCCCTTGGGATTGCTAACGCTTTTCTTCAACTCTGTTGCATTGTCCAGTGCACAAGTTCATTAGACTCCAAAATTAAGCTGTACATAAAGTTATTTTTAGCATGGATAATCAACTTTCCTCTGTATTTGCTACCCATGTTGTAGTTCAGTGCCCTTTAGTACTTCCATAATCAAACTTTTATGAATAGTGAACATATCAAGGTAATTATTATAATTTATCCAACATGTCTGCCAAAATCCCCCCCTTGCTCATTATTTATCACTAGTTGAAGTTTATAACACACACATCTCTACCTCAAGTTAAAATGAATGAAAGCCAGGAATTTTATAACATAATAGGAATAGCTAGGAGTAGGAGACAAAAAATTAAAATGACATGTCGACTGCAGTATACTGTATGTAGAAATATGCATCTACCTGAAATTGTCCGGTTGCATCCAAATCGATGATGGCTTCATTTTTGGGGCCCTACTTCTTTTGCAACTTGCGTTTAGAACTTCGTGCTTTTATGTGAATGGTTCCAGTACAACTACATCACACAGCGGTCAAACGTCTGCGCGGTGGGCGGCCGCGCGAATTTCCCGCGCAAAATTTACCTTAAAACATATTACAGTGAACTTCTACCCCCAAAAGTTAAGAAAAATACGTGAAAGTTAAGCTTTTTATTTTCACAGTCGACGGGAAATTGAACAAACTTCAAACTGTGAGTTTACCAAATGTTTTCGTAATTTACCAAAAAAGTTCTCAAGGTTTGAAAACGGGTGTGTGAACAGTGACGGCCGCCGAATCGCTTTGAATTTGTCGGTTGTTGCAAGACTTTTGACGCATGCGCAAACGTTTGACCGCTGCACGTGCAACTACATGTACAGTAGACTATACGCTGGTCAAGAAAGCCGTGGGCAACTTTGAAAAAGCCTAGGTACTTCATATATGGTCTATTATTGCGTCTTCTTTATATAAAACAGTCTTGCACTATTATAGAAGACATATAATAGACCATATATGAAGTACCTACCATTTTAGTGGAAGTCGACCGCTGAACTGTTTTTATTGTTTAGAACTGGTTTGCCTACGATGAGAAGCCAAATTCCTGGAATTTTACCGTGTCAAGTCAAATTATCTTCGACACAAGTGCTAACCCATCCCAAGAGAACAACTACACTTTTTGTCAGGTAGTATTAAATATGTTACTGTTATTGTTGGGGACCGGGATCAGATTGTTAAAGTGCCTATCACCCTTTTGCAATTTTGATAGCTTATGAACCTCCGAAAAGTTTTGAGTACTTCTGTGAAGAAAATTTTGGTTTAAAGTGAATACGTTATGTTCTACGCTTGTTTGAAATCGTGTAAATGTGACCTTTCATGACCCATGACCGCGTAAGTAAAAGCCTGGGTCGAAACCTGGGTAGACGTTATCTTGACGTCATATAGTTAATTCGGCTTTGCAATCATTTGAAGAAATACTTAACATGTTGACTAAAATGACTTTTTTCTTTACTAACAACTCAAAAACTGTGTATATTTTCTATGCATCGATATTGTTGTGATAAAAAGGCGCCATGGAGAATAATGCATTAATGAGATGACATCTACCCAGGTTTTGACCCAGGCTTTTACTTACGCGGTCATGGGTCAGGAAAGGTCACATTTACACGATTTCAAACAATCGTAGAACATAAAGTATTCACTTTAAACCGAAACTTTCTTCACAGAAGCTAGTACTCAAAACTTTTCGGAGGTTCATAAGCTATCAAAATTGCAAAAGGGTGATAGGCACTTTAAGCTTGTCAAAAACTTTCGGATCAGCTTTTTAAATAAAGTGACATCCAGCTGCAGATTATGCCCCTTCGCCTCCGGTCTTAACTAGGCAATTGATCGTTTGCATTGACGTCACAAAAAAATTTACCTCAAGAAAAAAATTATATTAGTAAAATATTTTTAAAGCTCTGTATAGAGCAGGTAAAAATATAGAAATGACCGAAATTTTGGAGCAACAGAGTACTTCGTAACCGAGCTGTCGGCCAAATAATATTCGAACAATTTAGTGTAATTAGTATGCGGCGGCCATGTTGGTGTACAGCTTTAGTACACCAAGATGGCGGCCAAAAACGTACTCTACAAATAAAGCTGTTTTCTCCATCAATATGATTAGCATTCACTTCAAAACACTTTAGATATCACTTTTAAAGGTTTATCAAGTCTAAAATTTGAAATTGGCCGAAATATATGGATTTCCTTGACATTTAGGAAACACGCTGACCTGGGCTGTCACAAAATTCAAAGTACTGTAACTCAAAGACAAATCACCGTATCGACGTAAATTTTTCGGAGAATACTGAGAATACCGATATCTAAATCATGTTAAAAGAACAGCTTTATATATCTCATAGTTTAGATTTTAGCATTTTGATGACGTCACATGCAAAGGGTCTATCAACGCCGATTCGGTAGTTCTATTTATCGATTTCATTCTCCACAAATTTCAATCTGGCTGAGAAGCGTGCTCAGATAATATTGTTTATATTTACTTTCTTCAATGAGAAAATCACTTTGAGTTATATCTAAGGATCCAGATCAACGGCCAACTACTGTGTTCAAATGGAACTGTTCAAACTCTTTATATCTTCCTTTGTGATTTTCACAAACTTGCCGCCATCTCGCAAATGTGACGTCATAGGTATATATTCACTGGTGAAGGTATCGGGCGTTTTCACGTGACGTCATAGCCGCCATGTTGGTGTACCTTTAACAATAGATTCCTCGTTAGCTTCTTTTGTTAGGTACACCAACATGGCCGCCATGCCCTTTGTTATTTGAATCTCTGGGGATTGAGTGAAAACCCTCTATAGAAAATACGCCTCTCAAGACGCGGATGTTGTTTCGTATGAATTCTACCAGTGGTTTATTTCTTATTAAAACCCTCCTTCCCATACAATAAAAACGTATATTACCAAATACGTTGATTACTTATTTGCCCTTCATTCATGATCAGAATGTGTACTTCACTAGTGCATTCTACGCTCCACCAGTTGTACTTATCACCGCCATTCACCAAACAAATAACTCAATGTCAGGGACACCCGAGTGCAACGCTATCAATGCATGGATTGAGGTAATGTACACCCTTAGCTGTACTTTGGATACTTAAACAAGAGGTTCCGGTATAAATGGTAAGCTCCGCCTCTTTTCACGCCTGGCGAACTCGAAATCTGACTGATTCAAATTCACCAGAGCAGTGAAGAACGTAGGCGAGTGAATCAGCCCCGGGGGGTTCTTAAAGGTAAAAAGGGTAGTGATGACCGTCGGAAAACCTCGAAAAATACCCTCAAAAATACCAAACTGTGAAAAATTTGCCACTTTAAAATATGCCTCATTGTCTAAATATCACCCTAAAGATAGATTTCGCTTGACCAACCGCTAAAAAATACCGGATCGCCGATTTCAAACCCTAAAAAATACGACGATCACCCCTACCAGCCGAATATAGGAAGAACCCCCCCGGGGAAATCAGCCTCTCCCGCATGTTTAAAATCAAACAATCCATCAAAAAGTGAACAGAGGGAAGGTAGTTGTTTATTAAAGACTTCAGGCGGTATTTTACGACTGTTTACGAACTCTGTAGACTTTACTATTAAGTTTTAATGTGTTTGATTTGAATTTCGCGCGATAAGCAATCAGTAGAGATCCACAGGGAGCCCAAGCGTAGTTTCTGAGTTATCTGTGTAATATACGAAATTGTCAAAATAAAGTTTGAATATCGTCGTTAAACTATGTCTGGTCATTATTTATGTTAGTTTTGAACTTTACCTAAAAAATATTCTCCCCTTCATAATGAATGGAAAGGGTGGAGAGTTCAGCTCGAAAATCGATTCCAGCAATCACAACAAGCTCCACAAAATCACAAATTTTACCAAGAAATTCGCGTCGAATCGAGCTCACACTTATGCAGCACACAGTACGATAATTATCTTACCTTTGTATGCATATAAAACGGTAACATCACAGCTACTCGAGAAGCGAAGCTCAAACAAACTCAGCTAAACTTTCTCATAACAGCCATTTTGAATGCTATTCATGGTAATCGGTGGCGTTTGGGAGCATAATTGATTACCACTGGGAGGTGAAACGCAATTGTTGACCCGAAAAATTCATATCCCGACCCCACACTAGTACTGACAAATTCATATCCCGACCCTACACTAGTTTTGACAAATTCATATCCCGAGACCACACCAGTACTGACAAATTCATATCCCGACCCCACACTAGTACTGACAAATTCATATCCCGACCCCACACTAGTACTGACAAATTCACGGACACGAGGTCAGGGAAAACCTCGCTAACTATTTTTAACACGTGCAAAGAAACGAGAAAAGCCATTTCTGTTTCGATGATAGCCATTATTTACCAGGACAATGTTGTCGACGATAAAGCGGAGGTTTGAAAATACGGATAACTCACGTCAAGCCAAGAAAAGGATTCGGATTACTAATTTTCTCGTCCTTATTTTGCACGTGAAATATTTTCGCATATTGCGATTGGTTGGTTAAAAATTAAGTAATGATCCGTGTAAAATTTAAAGTACGATAAAATCCATTGTTTGCGGTATTGAGCCTCCCTCACATGGGATTTGTCTGTGTTTTAGACTACCAAAACACGGCTGGGTGCTAATTCACTCTTTTCACCTGGTGGCCATCTTGGATTCAAAGCGAGGCAATCCTTTGTTTTTGTCAGGTTAGCCTCGTTCTGACTATCCCTCACTACGAGGCTAACCTGGCAAAAACAAAGGATTGCCACGCTTTGAATCCAAGATGGCCACCAGGTGAAAAGAGTGAATTATAAATATTCTGAAATAAAAGTAGTAAAAAGTCTTAGTTTCATTCCATTTTTATGAACAAATTAATTATCTTCCAACCAAGTAATAGGAACAGCCACAAACAACGCGGCGGTCATGTTGAGTCCAGGGGAATACAAACCTTTGTTTTTGAGGGCTAAACTCGTTCTGAATCTGCTCAGTGCGAGGCTAGCCACGCAAAATCTATTGTTTCTATCCAACATGGCCACTGTGCGAGAAGGGTGAATTGAAAAGGTTCGGAACATACGATTTGCTTTATAAACGACATTTGGAACCGCAGTGTTTTCGTGATAATTATAAATATTCTAGCATTTCCCTGATTTTGTGTCCGTGAATTTATAAGTACTAGTATGGGGTCGGGATATGAATTTGTCAGTACTAGTGTGGGGTCGGGATATTAATATTTCGGGTAAACAATTCTGAGCTACATGAAAATAGTTCGGCGGAAGAGTAGACCAAGTTAGTGTAAACTTAAATTACAGGGAAACTTAGTTCAGAAACCATCGTGGTCAAATTGTTTTTCAATATATTATTGAACGGCTTTACCCAAATTTAAGCCAGGGCGAATAAAGGTAGTCGACATTTCATCACTCGAACTCCCGCGCTCAGTCAAACAGTACGCCATTTTGGTTCTGCATGCCATCCAACATGGCGGCGTAGCAACAGTTGCTAGGAAGTCACGTGATGGTACAAAATCTCTTTCATATATAACACTGATAACTCAGAAACTACGCTTGGGCTCCCTGTGGCTAGTAACATGCGTAGTGGAATAAATTACATTCATGCGACGTTTCAGTGATATTCAATTGAAGTTGTTTCGGTAATTTTACTGAAAAACGTACGTACGGCTTACGTCTATTACCGCGACTCACAGAGACAGCAGAGAAGGCTGTTCGTAGATGTGCGCACACATATATTGTCTTATGCTGTTCGTAGACGCCATTGTAATATAAGCTATTTGTAAAGCCTGGTTCAAACTAGCAGCATAAGCATAAGCACAACAAACGTCAGTAATAGTCTAGTAATATCTTGATCATTAGTGTTGCTAGTTCTTATCTCACGATTACGCACTGCGTTTGCGTATGTTGCTTGTGTTTATGCTTGTGTTGCAAGTGTGAACTAAGCTTAATAGTTAATACGACTTTGACTTTTTTCGCAGGAAATAACCAAGTCTACTTTCCGAGTGTGTGTAAAAGAACTTCAGAGTGAGATTCCATCTGCCGAGACATTATACATAAATTACCTAGTAATCGGAGGTGAGTATCGGTCAAATCAGAGGAAAGAGCTAACTAGCTTGTGTTAGTAGTAATATTGTAATTTCTCATGATTAGGAAACAAGAAAGCACCCTAAATATTTCAGTCATACAAATTCTCAAAAACGTTGGTTACGGCTTGATCGCACCCCACACGGTCAATTTTCCGGGATTCCCTCTGTCTATGTTATTGGTTTGATTTTCCATTGGTTTACGTAGTTCCACTTTCTATTTCTCGCATTATTTTGCAAGTTTATCAACACATGTTACGCAATGCTTTTCCACAGATCTTGACCCATGCCTGAATGTATCGTGTGATTACTTCGCTGTTTGTAAGGCCTTTGCACCTCAAGATGCACGTTGTGTGTGCGTGGAGAACTGTCCCTCGTACGAAGAACAAGTCTGTTCTACCAATGGCACCACATTCAAGAACAAGTGCTTGTATGAATTGGAGATGTGTCGTTTGAAGAGTAACCACACACTACATCACCCTGGTAGCTGTAGAGGTACCAGCTTTATCTATCCACAACTATTCACACTGATTTTCAACGTATCCGTTTACTCCTAACAAACACTACTGCAACTTTGTTATCTAAGGGGCCACCATTTCACCCTTTAGGGGAGGGTGGAAAACTGAGCATGAGCATGTACACCTCCTCCTCCTCCCCCCCCCCCCCCCCCCTCCTCTCCGGGCATGTACAATTTTTGCCTTTGAATTCCAAATGAAGATTTTTTCCCATGAAATGATTGATATTTATTCTTTCTTGGAACACCAGTGCGATTTTTTTCCTTGTCTGCACTGAGCTTTGGTACAAAACAGCTTAATTGCAGAATATATTTTTCTCAAACATTTCCAACCCCTCCCCTAAACATAGGTTTAATTGTTAGTCCGGCTTTAACTTAATCACATCATACATTCCAATATCTGTATCTAAATATGTTAAAATATTACCTTCGATTAAATAAAATAAAATCAGAATTGACTCGAATGGAGAAAAACAGAATGGCTTTAAGTTCTTGGTTCAACTGCCTTTATTTCTTTTTCAGGTTTTCCGCTTGAGAAAGGCAGACTTGCACTCATTTCCTCGTCAAAAGAAGAAACAGTGTGCAAAGAAGTGCGCTTTCGACCGTTTACTTTTTATCCTGACAAACAAGTTCACGTACAGCTCACAGTGAATCACATCAATACCTCCAACCCTAACTTTGTGCATGATGCCACTGCATCATGGGTAGAAAACGTCGATTTTCAAGGTTTCACTGCCTGTGTAACGACCGCTGGACGTAATGAACGTGTTCGCATAGCAATGGCAAGCGTTGATTGGTTTGCATATCAAGGCGCACCCGCAGGTGGCGTGGCTGATAGAACAATGTTTGGATCATGGTGGACTGGCACTACTTGTAAAACCATTGACCTTCCCGTGGTTAGTGCAATGAACCTAGTTAATCTAGGAACGCAGACATTCCAATTGATAAACTAAAAATATATACTTTTCTAGTTCACATGCGACTTAGCTTCGTTAGATACTACCTTCTTGACAATGATTTAACCCATTTACAGTAACAAAAATCTTACGTGTTCTTTGAAATGTTCCTTTAAAGGGCAAATTCCAGGGTGAGCCGACAGTTCTTGCTACTGCTGAACACATCGGTGCGTCATTCAAACACGATGGCGCCAGTCTCTGGATTGAAGGCATAACAAGCACGTCTTTCAAAGCCTGCCTTAGAGAACTGCAGAATTTTGACGGCCTTCATCTGAACATACAAGTGGTATTGTACTTTGACTCGAAACTTGAAACCTTTTTTTGAACTTTTATTCGTATTGTTGTTCGCGTTGCAGTCAGTTCTGTTTGTGAGCGACGACAAACGTTTGAGGATAGGGGGCAGAGCTTTTAGCTTGTTATAATATATTTTGTCCTCGATCGTTTAAGATTTGTGAAGTCCAACTGCAGGCCCAGTTGTTCGAAAAGTGTATTAGCTATCCAGTGGACAACTATCAACCTATTATCTTATCCACTTAGGATATATCAGTTGTTTACCGGCTGGAAGTCCGTAAAGAGAAAAGCTGTGCTAGAGATCAGAAATTTCAAGACCGAGGGCACAGTTTTTCTCTATACGGACCGACCCTAACCGGTAAATATAAACGTATTTTTATCTCTATTCTCTTTCGACTTGAGAGACAAATTACTGAACAAACTCCATTGGATTGAGAGCACACGCACTGGTTACCGTGACGTGGTTAGAGATAAGATAAAGCCGCCCTCTCCAGGAACCAATCAGATCGCAGGAAATCGTAGGTTACCGCGCGAAAAAATAATAGGACTTCTTCGGTCGATAGCATCCATCTTTGAACAACTTGGTTAGACCACAGGGAGCCCACACAACACGTTTGTATTTAGGTTTATAGGAAATGATTAACCTCCTCCGCAAGCAACTCAAAAGGGGATTAGGGGCTTCCTGTGGCGGGAAGCGAATACGGGAGAGGGACGAGGGACGTCATACGGGACAGGGACGAGGGACGTCATACGGGACAGGGACGAGGGACGTCATACGGGAGAGGGACTAGGGACGAGGGACGTCATATGGGACAGGAACTAGGGACGAGGGACGTCATACGGGAGAGGAACTAGGGACGAGGGACGTCAAACGGGACAGGAACTAGGGACGAGGAACGTCATACGGGACAGGGACTAGGGACGACGGACGCCGAATGTTTCCTTCTATCTCGTTTGCCACAGGAAGCCCTTTCTCTGTTCACCACAGGAAGCCCCTAATCGCCTTATTCATTATTCTTCCCATAATACGAGTTGCCTGCGGAGGAGGCTAGGAAATGATGAGGATTACCGAAAGGTTTGGCGAAATACCGCGAAGTAAATGCAATATTGGAATACGAAATAAACATTAATTTTCGCCATATTTCGCCACACTTCAAACCTATAACATTAAATACGAACATGTTGTGTGGGCTCCCTGTGGTTAGTTGCTTGAAGTATCAAAGTAGCCGCTTGTCGTGAAAAAGTCTTCTGAATATTTAATGAAAAGTGAATGTGCAAATTGTTGTTATCCAAACGCTTCTTTAATTTACTTCATTTTCTCAAGGACTGGATGGCTTTCGAAGATATTCATCGTCCGTTGTTTACGGAGAAGGGAATGACGTTTTTCTCGAACATTGAACAACCTCAAGGGGAGTACAATGGGGCGTTCTGTAAGGTAATGACACCAAGCAAACTGCTCCATTTTGTGTCATTTATCAAATCCAAAGTCTGGTGACGCTTTAAAGTGCATATAAGCCCTAGAATCTTAATATTTTGCCGAAATTTTCGCAATACAATAAACCTACTCCGGTAAAAAAAATGAATTCGATGATACCCTCGATTTTTTACGAGCTGACAAACTTGCGTATCCAGAAATAGTGTTCGAGTATTTGGGAGACTGTGATCGAGCACTTCTGTGACATCATGTAAGTGATCGAGTGTATTCGCTTCGTCTCGATCATTGTCATCAATTATCTTTACGTTTGCTTTCGTCTCTCTAAAGTCTCTATCACATCGCGATCTTCTGAATCTGTGCGACTTACACGACTTACATGACTCGAAACTCGGTTTCAGTTCTTTTCTGCCCGGCCATGTTTAACACAGGTAACCCAAATCAGCGGGGTTTTTTTTGCCGGGTTTTCGCCCCAAAAAAGGTAGTAAATTACATTTTATCGATTTTTTTCCTAGCTCAATGGAAACATACCTTTATTTCCAACATCGAGAGCTAAGAAAATTCTAGGGCTTATATGCACTTTAACGTGTAACACATTTATTGATATTTGCCGATAGGATGTGACATACTCGAAGTCATATACTCAAGTGCCTACAATCGTGCTTTCAACCAATCACACATCGTCTGGTGGCAGCTTGAGCCCAGTCTGCAATGGAGTGTCAACATGGATTGAGGTATGTCTTTCATCGCAATGTTCCAAAAGGTGAAATTGTGCACCGCCAAATGTTTTTGACAGATGGTTGGCAGAATATGATCGAAGGCGTTGGCTGTGGCGTTGGCTTTCAGGTCTCGTTAAAATTCAAAGTGACGAGCTCGAACTCACTAGCGTGGTTAGGTGGTGTTCGTTCGTCATCTTATTCTATGTTGCACTATCAGGGCACTTTCTCTGGTTCGGATACGCTGCAACCATCAGTACCAAGTGTTGCTAGGTCTCTAACAGGGAACCATAAACATACTCGAAAGGCATGCAGAACTGGATGAATCAGCTATAATCTAAAGACTCCGATGAACGTGCTCGTGTATCGGCAATTCAGACACAGTGTAAACAGATGCTCAACATGTCACTTAAAGGGGCTATGTCATGGTACTGCGCATGTATCAAGTAATCGCTCAGTTGGTGGCTGTTAATTGGATACGAACAGTTAAGCTTCCCTCCCTAATGCTTGATTGAAAGGATTTTCAATATTTTCCAAGGAGACTGTTTATATCCACTGTTTGTTAGTCATTTTTGCATATTTGCTTTGTTTTTAAGCATCCCACATGGCAGAGGTTCGTTAGTTCATATCAAAATCGGTGAAAATAGCTGTTTCCGGCCCGGAACGTGTGACACAGCCCCCTTTTTAAATATCAAATCATTGATTACATATTGTAACAAGCTACATGTACCTCACATATTAAGTTCAAAAATATATTTCATTCATGGCGTCATAAGGTAACTATTCTAACTTAAAGACTAGAGCATTAAACGTACAGTATGTTCAATGACATATTTATTTCGTCGTCAGAAGTTAGGAACTTAAAATGACCATGACGTCGATGGCACAAACTATAGTTTAGTCGAATAATCACAACACAATAACTGCACGTCAGCAGTCATGCAGTTGCGGACATTTTCGTCGTTGTTTGCAAAAATTACGTTACCCAGAACAGACGTCTATTTTTTTCTAAAACCTGAAGGAAAAAGAATAAATAAAAAGCGAAGGAATCGAAGAAAGGATAAAAATAAATATTCGATTATTTTTCTCAATCTATCAATTGATTATAAGCCAATTTATAACCTGTATAAATTTAAGTTAATGTGACAACCATATACTAACCTAATCTGCAATATGATATGCCCGACAAAGCCAAACCTGCCTTTGTTTACGTCCAAAGTTCATCCTGATCGCATGCTACTGCAAGCATGCCATTTTAAGCTGGCCAGTAATATTGAAGCTCTCTATATAATTGCTTCATGGTGTCGTCACAAACATGTAATATCAGGTTTTAGTAGATACCACACAAGTGAATAGTGCTTTTCGCGCCCTCTGATTGGCTACTCCGAAGGTGAATATCCTTTGCTATTCATCTCCGAGAGAAGCAGCGATCACCTCGCGCGAGTTTTTGTCCATTTAACAGAAAATAAAATAGCTATTTGGTGTTGGCAATTCACTTGTGTGGTATATACTCAAACAATTATTCACCCCAGTGTCAGTGAAAAGTAGTTGATATTTACCTACGCGGCGTGTAAATATTTAACAATTATTCACCCCAGTGTCAGTGAAAAGTAGTTGATATTTACCTACGCGGCGTGTAAATATTTAACAATTATTCACCCCATTGTCAGTGAAAAGTAGTTGATATTTACCTACGCGGCGTGTAAATATTTAACAATTATTCACCCCAGTGTCAGTGAAAAGTAGTTGATATTTACCTAAGCGGCGTGTAAATATTTAACAATTGACTTATATCATTATGACGTTAAATCAAAACAATCTATTATTTAAACGCTAAGGATCACGGTCATGGGAGGGGGACAAAACAGCAAAAACACAAAGGAAATCGCTATCAAATGCATTTTGCAGAACGTAGAATAGCGGTAACAGCCACCAAATACGGTAAATATTGTGGGATAAATATTGATACAGCTGATATCTGGAAACCAGACAATTCGAAGTAAAATTTTCCTCAGCAGAGCAGATTTAGTTCAAAATTCTATTGTTCAAGTCGATTCTGTCCCCCTCGTAAACAAGCCGTGACGTCATAATTATATAGGGTAATTATTCACCGAAGTGGAGGTGAATAGTGGTGGATAATAACTACCACTATTCACCGACACAGACATCACTATTCACCGACACGTTTGACTAGGATACATATTTTTGGGAGGGGGGCTTGTAATTTCGCGATATGACAAACAAATGCTCACTGGTTAGCTCAGTTTGTGGAGCACGGTCTAGAGTGCGGGCCGGGTGGTCAGGGATTCGAACCGACCGCATCCTTGGGCAGGGACGTATAAGCCGTTGGCCATGTCTCCTTCCTCTTCTAACCTATATGAGGGGGACGTGAAAGAACCCTGTTATGTTATTTCGAGAAAGACTAGGGATTATCTCCCAATACAACAGCCTGGCCTTCTGAGGTACTAACAATAATAATTAACTCATGATTGTAAACTGCACGGCGGCACATTGCGCCACAATAGCAGTCCGTATCACAAAAATAACCTTGTGAAGCGCATTTGAATATATTCATATAGCATTTACGCTATACAAATGAATATATTAGTTGAATATATATGGATTTATAGCCTTTGTTCAGTTCGCACCTTTTACATAAAGAACGGTAATCAGCCGTGAACGCGCCCTTTGTATTTGGTAACAAAGAGCCACGGTAGTCTAATGGTACCAGTTCGGAGCCCCGAGTTCAAGTCTCAGTATCGGCATCGCTTTTTTTTTCACTGCGAAGATTTTTTTCATTTCTTTTTCCCCTTTTTTTTCTGACTGCATTCCCTTAAAAGCTTTTATTTCAAACGTGACTACAAGAACGGAGTTCTTTTTTACCTTTGAAATGCCTAGGACACCTATCATCCACTGTATATATATAGTAATATATATATATATTACTTGAATCGACATAGATTAAACACTTGATGTCATCTTTATTTCAGTACATGAACACGACCGGCTTTCGTATTTGCTTGAAGGAACTGTACGCTTCGAAGTACGAATCACTGACGGTCAGCTATGTGGTACTCTCTGGTGAGGAAACCCCCACCCCTCCCCCACACTTCACCCTAACCTTTAATGTTAATCATTAATAGAACGATGCATATCTAAGGGAGGGGTGGGTGGGTAGTTTCCCAGAAACCGGGATTGAGCCGTGACAATAGGCCTGATATAATATTTCATTAACGAATGAATTGAGCTCGTGATCCCCATGGGAAAGGCGTTGCCATAGATGCCGGATGGTAAGCTGTCTTTTAAAACGCCGTTTTAGAAAGATTGACAATCGTTTGCAGGTGGAAAATAGCATGTACAAACAGATTTTGCTAATAACACTACATATCTCGTACAAGTGCCTTAAAATATGTGAACTAAGATCTTTTGCCACCCAGTACAACCACGTGATTGTATTCCTGCAAAAGGCCCATTGAACAACTAACCGCAATTATTCCCCTCAGTGGAGGTGTAGTGGATATTTACCAAGCCTCGATTCTCCACAAATGTGGATTAAATTTACTAATGCATTTTGGGGGCTTTAAATTAATAGTATTAATTTTGGTGAAACTTGACTCATTTGCGTTTTTTTTTATTTTACCGGCTATTTAAACAAAATGATCTCCTTTCTCAACAGATATCTGTTCTCCAGGATGGAGTTACTCTGGTGGAATCTGTTTTAGTACAAGCTCCTCGTGTGATACTTGGGTGAACTCTGAGAGGCATTGCAGATCAGCAGCCGCCAACCTGGCCACCATTCGATCGCAGAGAGAAAACGTCCACGTACAACAGAGGCTTAACGGAGACAAGGGATGGATTGGTCTGAACGACAGAAGCATAGAAAGTGACTTCCGGTGGTCTAGCGGCATACGCAAGAATTGGACCTACTGGGCCGCTAATCAGCCCAACAACGCTAATAACGAAGACTGTGTGCATACTCTAGGGGTAGGACATGGATATCGCTGGAATGATGTGCAGTGTACTGACTGCCACAACTACACATGTTCAAAAGGTACTGAAATTATTTGCTGAACGTATCTGATGTAATGTTTCATATACGAGTGACCGGATTCTACGGGGGTTTCAAAATCCGCCTGAAATTTGAAAAGTGGAGGGCGCAGCCTGATGCATTTGAAATGGCCACTAGGATGTTGACACTCCTGTAGAATCCGCTAACGATTATTATATGCATGTGTGTATGTAAAGACTGGTTGTCACTAGCGACATAAGCATAAGCGCAAGCGACATGCATAGATGCAGTAATACATTGATCATTAGCAGTACTTGTTCTTATCTCACACTAGCGACATTAGCATAAGCACAACCAACATACGTAGACGCAGTAATACATTGATCATTAGCGGTACTTGTTCTTATCTCACACTAGCGACAATAGCATAAGCACAGCCAACATATGCAGACGCAGTAATAATGCATTGATCATTAGCAGTACCTGTTCTTATCTCACACTAGCGACATAAGCATAAGCGTAACCAACATACGTAGACGCAGTAATACATTGATCATTAGCAGTACTTGTTCTTATCTCACACTAGCGACATAAGCATTGGCGTAACCAACATACGCAGACGCAGTAATACATTGATCATTAGCAGTTAGTACTTGTTCTTATCTCACACTAGCGACATAAGCATAAGCGTAACCAACATACGTAGACGCAGTAATACATTGTTCATTAGCAGTACTTGTTATTATCTCACACTAGCGACATAAGCATAAGCGTAACCAACATACGTAGACGCAGTAATACATTGATCATTAGCAGTACTTGTTCTTATCTCACACTAGCGACATAAGCATAAGCGTAACCAACATACGTAGACGCAGTAATTGTATAATCCTTGTTCGAGGCTGTTGGACCTCAGTCTAACCGTCGTCATTTTTATTCCAAGACGATTTAAGATTTAATTACGCTCCACAAACGACACTGTATCGTTCCTGACTACACCGGCGTGTCACACCCCGTTCCTTAAGGTTACCGTATACTCCGTACCTTAAGGTTACCGTATACCTTCAGGGTACATATTAAACGTTATTGTGTACTGAATATAATAAGGGCTGTACATGGGCAACTTGAACCAAAATGAGCAAATTGTAAATGTCTGTTCTATTTGTTAGGTGTTACTATGGTAACATAAGTTGGGAGAATTTACATTCAAATCAGTGAATTTCACATATTTGAATTGATCGCAAATGCAAATATAACGTATACATGTGAAACTTTGCACAATAACGTAGAATAACATGGTCTTCAAAAGTTTGTCGGGGAATTTTGATATTTTTTTACATGAATTTTATGGACATTTTTATTCACATACCAGGAGCGTTTATATCTCCTATGATTGCTGTCACAGCATTTTCACGTGTTGGGCTATTTTAAAATCATTTTTCCGCCAATTGACCGATTTAGCATGTACATTTGTTGTCCCAATTCAGGTGATGTGACAGCTCTCCAGTGGATTCGGAGCTTTGTATTCCAATTAGAGAAATGTGTACTCTTGGAATACAGAAAAACAACAAAACATCACTCAAGAGAACAGTCATGTGATTTGACTTGGACAACAAATATGCAAGCTAAATCGGTCAATTAGTGGGTTCCACCAATGGCGGAACAAAAGATGCCTCATTAGTTACATTTGTAATACCAACCAAAATTGCTGCTACGCTTTTGTAACTTTATTCCCTTAGGAATGATTGCAACCCAAGAATAGCTGGAACCCGTTCTAAAATAACTTGTGAAAACGCTGTGACAAGGTCTAGTATGTGGGATGGATGATCCTAGTTATGGACTCCTGCTTCCACTAATTTTCACCTTCAAATGGCCATCTTAATATTTTCCTGTAAATCTAATAAAACGTCCCCTCAACTACTGCCGAGTATGTGGCCAAAGTATGTTAAAAGGTATATTTCTATATTGAAACTATAGACTTCGACGAATGTCGCACGGCCAGACACGGTTGTCGTGACGATGCCATTTGCACCAATTCCTATGGTTCGTACTCGTGTCGCTGTAAAACTGGATATGCAGGAAACGGAATCGACGACTGTTCAGGTTCGTAAAAGTACTCCTCCCAAAACCTGGTTTAATTCCAGTGCCCATCTGGTTATTTTGGGAACGACAGAAGCATTTAAAAATAATGTTTTAACCTGTGTTCTATAAAATGACTTTGTACATCATTGCAACTTTTGTAAGGTTCTGTTTGTGCATGTGTGTCATAATAGGGACCTTAAGCAACCACGACGACGACGTCTAGCTAGGACGACGACATAATACAATAGTCTTAATTACAAAATATAATAACTGCACGTGAAATGCACGCAGTCACCTACATTTTGACCGTTCTCTTGAAAAACAGAACGTGAAAAATCCAAGTTTACGTTCAAAGAAGAACGCGAACGTAAGAAGGTAAATCACACCGTTTGTCGTTCGGCCTGAACGGAACTCTGTCCTGATCACATTTTTCTAAAATCTGATTATAAAAGGCATATAAAAGGCAAATAAAAGCAATAGTAAACAGCAAATTTCGGGAGAAAACACTTTTCTACGTTCCGTCGTCACAGCCG
Organism: Actinernus sp. WN-2022; assembly: GCA_030867875.1. Classification (NCBI taxonomy): domain Eukaryota; kingdom Metazoa; phylum Cnidaria; class Anthozoa; order Actiniaria; family Actinernidae; genus Actinernus; species Actinernus sp. WN-2022. The sequence continues at coordinate 67,513 of JAOWCC010000791.1, forward strand.
TCGTCGTCTTGGTTGCTTAAGCTCCCTAAAGTTGCATTTAACTACACAATTAACACTAGCGAAATAAATGTGTGTACAAGTATACTATAAAGATGCTTGTAGTTATAACAATATGATTATGTCGTCGATGTAAACAGCCAGTTAACTTCTCAAACATTATTCATGATATAATCCTATTTACAGTATATACAACACGGGAACCTACATAGATCATGCAATTTGATTGGCTCGCTATCTCGAAATAATGAGCAATAGCCACCTACAAAACTCGGGATAATTTTGAAACAAAATGGCAGGCGTAAATTCACGTTTCGCGAATGTTTCCGATGCGGACATTTTAGAAATTCAACAAAATGCAGTGCTCAAAAGCACTAAAAAAGCTACAAAATATGGCCTTCGAGTATTTCAAGGTAAATATTGTTTTGCCGTAGAAAAAGCTATTTAAGAAATAAAACTAAAAAAAAACACTAATTCACATTTTGTGTTGAGGTTCCCGTGCTGTATATACTAAAACAATTATTCGCCTCAGGCTCAGTCGAAATTGGTGTATATTCCCCTCGACTTCGTTTCGGGGAATATTCACCAATATCGACTTCGTCTCCGGCGAATAATTGTTAAATAATTCCACTTGTACGTTTACCCACATTTCTTTGCGCGCGAAAAGCTTTAAACCATTATATATAAAATCGCGGTAGAAAGTTTTTAACCCTTAAAAATAAACCAGTACAAGTGAATACACTGTCATTGAAGAGAAGAAAGGATTTCTATGTTTTTTAATTTACTGTGTTAGGTTCGCAAGAGATTGTGGTCAAATCATCCGCCACCTTTTTCCGTACGGTATTTGGTCAAGAAGGTCATCAAGCTCATTTATCAGTTGGCAGACAAGTAATTGTGTTATGTTTGCTTACTAGACATCGATGAGTGTTCTCCATCGTCTCCATGTGATAACAATGCCACGTGTACCAACACCAAGGGTTCGTACGTGTGCCAGTGTAGTGCGGGATACTCCGGCAACGGACTCACATGCACGGGTAAGTGACGTATAAGACACACAGAAGATTTAGGCTCATTGACTTAAAGTGCAAGTAAAGCCATAAAACAACACATGAGCCCATAACTAGGAGCGTCCATCCCACATACTGGGCCTATGTCACAACGTTTTCACAAGTTAGGTTATTTTGAGAACGGTTTCCCGCTATTGTTGAGTTGCAATTATTCCTAAGGGAATCAAATCACAAAAGCGTAGCAGCCATGTTGTTTGGTATAACAAAAGTAGCTAATGAGGCATCTTTTGTTCCGCCACGGTGCAACCATTAATTGGCGGGGAATATAATCTAAAAACGCTGTGACGACTATATATGGATGCTCCTAGTTATGGGCTCCTGACAACATGAACTCATTTTGCCCAAAATTCTATTTCTGATATACTTCAATTTTCTAACTTAGTTTTCTTTGAGAGGCAGGAGCAGAAATTAAACTAGAATAAACGCTACCCGAATTGCGGGATTGATTCATCTTGTGATGTCACAAAGAAAACCTACGGGATTCTATTGTAGTAGTTTTCTCTAGGGAGGGAGTCGATTCGTCTTATGACGTCACAGCATCCATGAAAACTAATCAAAATTAGGGATTAATACAAAATTTGCAAGATTAATACCTTTTTGTGAGAAACAAACACAATAGTACAATATATATAAACGACTCTTCGCAACATGGAATTGAAGTGATGCATATATGTTTAAAATTACCAAATCGAAACTAAATGTATTTATGTCTTCTTCTGCTGCTCATTAATTATTCATGAGAACGACTATCAACCAGATCTCTCAATAGGCCCTTTGCAGCTAACAGTCACGTGCTAATATAATACTTCATTAACGAATGAATTGAGCTCATGATCCCCATGGGAAAGGCGTTGCCATGAATACTGGAGAGCAAGCTATCTTTAAAAACGCAGTTTTAGAAAGATCGACAATTGATTGGAGGTGGAAAATAGCATTTGCAAACAGGTTTCTCTAATAGCAATACCGATCTCGTACAAGGCCTTTAAATAAATGAAGTCAGTTATTTTTTGCTCTCCAGTACAACCACGTGATTTGTTAGCTGCAAAGGGCCTATTGCCCGTTTTCACGTGACGTTATCGCCGCCATCTTGGTTGACGTTAACAAAAGATTCCTCGTTCGATCAACCATAAAACCAAAATATTTCTTCGTTTGATCAGTTCAACCAACATGGCCGCAACGTCTTTGTTACCTGAATCTCTGGGGATTGATTACAATAGACCAGTTGTGCAAACATGGCGTTTGTATGGAATCCGATGCCAAATAATTTCCGTAAAATTGAATTTCTGAAATATTCACTGTCTGCAAACTTATGATACCAGGTAAAAGATTAACTGATCTTTGAGTGATGTAGCTATGCTGGGAAGCGTGCAATCGTATTTTCAGTTTTGTATGCATTTGTCTGTAACAACGAGTCAAAGTTCGCGGGAAAATTTACAGTAATGGTCCGCGCAAGAGGTAGGCATTTCTAATGCATGGATGTAAAAAGGTGCTAAGTGTAGTATTGTTTCAAACGTCCACCTAGGCCTCATTGGCTGAAACCAAGAGACCATAACCCAAGAGAACCGATCCTCCATACTAGCCTCTCTCCCCATGATAGTCTGCGCCGATTTATTTTTAGCTTGCATAAATTAATTGGACTATTTTTACCACTCTATCCGATTGGTTGTGGGTGTCACGTGTCCGAATGGCCCGACGGGCGGCGACAGCAGAAGAATGCATTCAGCGTTTTACTCAGTAATCAAAGCATTCACAATTTTCTACTTTCACGACAGTTACTCTACGGATTCATATTGATTACGGTGTTGCAAAAGCATGTCCGATTATTTACGATATTATAGGTTCTATTTCTAATTTCTTTAGCGAATTGTAAGCGTCTGTTTTCGATAATTCCAAACTGAGTCAGTCAGTGTTTCAGATTAACTGGATTTATAATTTCGCAAAATTGTGGTCAAAAGTCGATGCGTGCTTGCTTGCTATAAACTGAACGTTTCTAAAATTATTAGAAACGTGACTCCATAAAACGCACCAATACCCACGATTGCTCTCATCTGACTTGATAGCTCAGTTGGTAGAGCGCCAGACATGTAACCTGGAGGTCGTTGGGTTCGAGTCCCACTTGGGTCAGAGATTTTTTCTCTTTCCCTCGTAGGGCGTGCACACTTAGCACTACAGCTTACCACTTTATATCACATTCTTTACACTTACTAGTGCTACGCGGCAAACATGATTCAATATCATAACTACATATACATATATAATCGCCGTGACTCCATAAAACGCACCAATACCCACGATTGCTCTCATCTGACTTGATAGCTCAGTTGGTAGAGCGCCAGACATGTAACCTGGAGGTCGTTGGGTTCGAGTCCCACTTGGGTCAGAGATTTTTTCTCTTTCCCTCTAAGCACTACAGCTACACTACTACATCTACATATATAATCGCCGTGACTCCATAAAACGCACCAATACCCACGATTGCTCTCATCTGACTTGATAGCTCAGTTGGTAGAGCGCCAGACATGTAACCTGGAGGTCGTTGGGTTCGAGTCCCACTTGGGTCAGAGATTTTTTCTCTTTCCCTCGTAGGGCGTGCACACTTAGCACTACAGCTTACCACTTTATATCACATTCTTTACACTTACTAGTGCTACGCGGCAAACATGATTCAATATCATAACTACATATACATATATAATCGCCGTGACTCCATAAAACGCACCAATACCCACGATTGCTCTCATCTGACTTGATAGCTCAGTTGGTAGAGCGCCAGACATGTAACCTGGAGGTCGTTGGGTTCGAGTCCCACTTGGGTCAGAGATTTTTTCTCTTTCCCTCGTAGGGCGTGCACACTTAGCACTACAGCTTACCACTTTATATCACATTCTTTACACTTACTAGTGCTACGCGGCAAACATGATTCAATATCATAACTACATATACATATATAATCGCCGTGACTCCATAAAACGCACCAATACCCACGATTGCTCTCATCTGACTTGATAGCTCAGTTGGTAGAGCGCCAGACATGTAACCTGGAGGTCGTTGGGTTCGAGTCCCACTTGGGTCAGAGATTTTTTCTCTTTCCCTCGTAGGGCGTGCACACTTAGCACTACAGCTTACCACTTTATATCACATTCTTTACACTTACTAGTGCTACGCGGCAAACATGATTCAATATCATAACTACATATCTAAAATTATTAGCCTGATGAAAGAGCAAATAATCCGGTCACTTCCCTAGGTATGTTATCTAGCTATACATGAATATGAACTTACTAGGGAACGAGTATTTCTAAGGTAAGCGAAGTTTCAATAACAACCATACGGGATTGTTAATTTATTCATTTTTTTGGAAGACTTTCCATGCTCGCCGATCCGGCTACAAACTGAAAGGAATACGGCTTCATTTCCTTTGATAGTTTCACAAAATTCAGGTCACTCTAGTTCCTTTTCACGGCTTCCAGGTAACATCCGAATTTCTTACGGGTCTGGCTTAATACAGCCTACAGTTTCCCAGTCAAATCCAAACGGCAATATTTTTAACGGGTTTTCAAATTACACTCCGTAGCTTATATTAATAAATTCAAAGTTCATTTTCTCGAGTCTTCAAGTCAGATCAGGTCAGATCCGTCCCATACCAGTCCGGGTAGTAAGTTTATGGAGCAACACATAATTCAGAGCCATAATTCAGAGTTTTGAAGCTTCGCATCCATCGCCCCTCTTTCTTTGTTGAAATCAAGGTTGAATTCATGAGATGGAGCGATGAAAATCCGTGAGGAGCTGGAACCGAATCTTAAAATAGCATCGTGACGTCCACTGAGCCAAAAATAGATTGGCGCAGACTATCATAGGGTACGGAGATCAGTTCTCTTAAGTGATGGTCTCTTGCTGAAACATCAAAATCTATCAAAACTTGAAGAAGAAGTCATTTTCTCAGCTTTTTTAAACAGATTTGAATTGCATCTAGTGAAAACTCTCATAACTTTAAATATGACCAAAATTTAATGTGGGGAACAGTTTAAAATTGAAAGCTTTAATTTCTTGGTTACTGTTTTGGACTCTTCTGGTTGGACGAAATATTTTCACACAAAATGAAAGTAGTTTTAAAACACAGTGTCAGTGGATGTGATATCAGAAATGTATCATTTAAGAGTTGATGAGTAGTCAGTATGAAATACAGAACATTCTAATGTGGGGAAAGCAAATTGCATCTGAACCATAGAATTGTCCGGATTCGAAGGACCTCATGCTCAGGCTGCGCCCTCAACATTTGAAATTTCACGCCGAATCCGGTGACGTGTTTATGAAATATTACTTAAAATTTAAATTTTAAAACTTAAAATTAGACATAGCTGTATTTTGTTTCTAATAAAAACAATGGTTGGTTGTTCTGTTTATTGTTCGAATTCCAGATATCGACGAGTGTACATTGAACTTACACGGCTGCGATCGTAACGCTGTGTGCACAAACACACAGGGATCCCATGTATGTGTTTGTAGTGGTGCTTATTATGGCAACGGGACATTTTGCGAAAACCGTAAGTTTACAAACATTTCTTGCAGCTTGAGAAGTATATTTTAGTTTTTGAAAAAATCGATACAAGTATCAGCCATTTTGAGATTTGAATATCGCACTAGCTAAATACAGGAATGGCTCTGATTGTCCAAGAATACATAGATTAATAATGGTGCTAGACGTCTGGGAACTATTAAATTTACATGGTTATATATAAAAGTTAAAATTTAACACAATTTGAGCGATGATGCATGGTCAGTAGTAGTATTAGTGGTTACGACGATTGCTTTACAAGCAAGAGATCGGGGGTCCGAGTTCCAGGAAAGCTCTCATTTTCCCCCTGTTTTAATTTTTGTTGTTCATTTTTTTCTCGTTGAAGTGTGAACCCAAGCTACAAATTAGCCCTAAAACCACAGGCAGCCCAGACTCGACATATATTTCCCGGTTTTTGGGTTACCTGTGGTATGTTTCATAAGCGATCTCGGAAGAGTTTACATAATTGCTCCTTGTGAATTCTCTTTTCCGATTCCTACGAAATAAATCTTCAATAATAAAAGATTGATACTTAATGAAGTTTTGTGAGTGGTTTTGGGGTGATTTGGGGACTTCTGAAGCAGTTTATTAGGCCTCGAGGTTTTGACGGTTGGCCGCGTGTCTTGCAGCTTCGAGCCGCTTTTCATCGATGTCACCTCACTCGCCGCCGAAATTCGACAAGAAATTCAAATCGATTTCGCCTCTGCTTTCGGCACACAAATCCAGACACGGGGTTGCAAAGGATCATGCGAAGCCCTTTCAATCCTCCTTGGGCTCTACTAATATCCTTTTTTTTCTTCCCAGAAACTAATATTAATTTTCCATTTTTTTTAAACTAATTTATTTATCTCCAAGTTATTTTATATTGCCAAAAATTTAACGGCAAAATCAGCAGGGGTCCTTTAACGGGAGTCGCATGATGTTTGTGAATATTGTACGCACCTCAGATACGTTCAGTATATGTCATATGTTACAACAATAAGCCTTAATAGCTTCCATGTCCAGATTTGAGGACGTATCTGTATTTATCACGGTTCTGTTTTTCACAATTCTTGATAAGAAAAGGTCAGAAAAGTGCAATAATCACACAACAGCTCACCTAGTTACTTTTTTTCAATTTACCTCTATTTACTAAAATGGTTCTTTATAGGCGTAATAATAATATATAGGGACTTTAAGAAACCAGGACGGCGACGGCTGTAACGATGGGTCGTGAAAAGTATTCTCCAGTCAAATAGTGTGTTTATCGTTTCTTGTATTTGCCTATAATTGATTTTATTATTCAGGGTTTCGAAAACTTGAATGAGCACAGAGCTCCGTTTTTATTATCAACCAATCAAGTTCTAAACTAAAACCAAACATTGTTTTGGTTCGTCACGCAATAACTTTTTCATGTAAATTAAACAGGCCCTTAGTAACTAGTCACGCCGTCATTTCATAACATTGCGCCGGTTTATTCAGCCATGTTGGAAACTTTTTATCATCTTTGAACTTCCAAGGAGGACTCGAAGCATCCAGTATCCTTAGCGGCTACGGCAACACCAATTACTTCAAAACGTTATACAGTTACCTCGACCCGGTGTTACAGAATCCTGCTTCAAGCCGCTGGACTAGGTGCTGGAGGGCTCAAACGAACGGTTGGGCAGTATCGACGTTCCACTCACGATGCAATGGCAAAGGTCCCACAGTAACCATAGTACGTGTGGGTAGCTACGTGTTTGGTGGATACGCAGATGTGTCTTGGCACAGTAAGTAAATACGCAATCAATTATTACGTCATGAATATCACGAGGTCGTCAAAGAACCACCGTACTACACCTGGTGTATCGATGATGTCTCGTATAATATCTCACTTTTGAATGTGCTTCACTTGTCACGCACAAAGGTTTCAACATAAGGCTCCGGGGTAAATTAAATTTATTATTTTCACAAATCACTGAGCATTATACCCCTGAGCCTCATATTGAAACCTTTGTATGTGACAAGTGAAGCATCTATCGAAAGTGGGCTATAATAAGATCGTTTGCACTCAATCCCCAGATATATAAACGACAAAGGGCATGGCGGCCATGTTGGTGTACAGAACAAAAGAAGCTAACGAAGAATCTATTGTTAACTGTACACCAATATGGCGGCTATGACGTAACGTGCAAAGGGTCTATTGAAAACCATCACAATACAATTGCACAGGGAGCCCACATGTAAGACTCGGACTGGGCTGGAAAGCATCGCGCGGGGCGGCTCATGTTGCTTGAAGGGGCTAGATCACGAAAACTCAAAACACAAGTGTCTTTTGGAACTGACCGATAAGACCAGTCGGTTCATGTAAATGGTAGAGCTAAGCTAATAATCAAGGAAATGGAGGCATTAATTTGAGACAAACTTTTATTTTGGAATACGTCGACACCCTGTGACAATTGTATATTTAATATACACGTTTATTGCACAAGAACGCAAGAAATATGAAAGCATGTTGGGGTGGTGGTTAAGATAAAATTTCTTCCCGGTTGCCTGCATACTTGCAGCTTTTTGCAGATAAATAAACAACTCAACTAAAAGCTCGCCAAAAATGCACACGACTCGTAAGAACACATAGCCGACTAATAACCTGTATGTATTCTAATCATCTACTTCGTTTAGCCGACTAATAACCTGTATGTATTTTAATCATCTACTTCGACTAACAATGTCCACTTCTCGTCTACCAGGTTTGCCCAGTACACAACAGCATGACATGACTGCCTGCATAGCATCATATATATCCAGTATTATTAATGTTATTCTCATCTGTTCTAGGTAAGGGCGCCTATTCGTGGTCCAACCGATCGTTCCTGTACACGCTATATAACACCAATGGATATTATCCCATCAAGCTGACCCTCACCGGTAGTTTTAACCAGTATGCAATCAATGGAAACCCAGGTTATGGTCCGATATTTGGGGGAGGGCACGACCTCCTCATCTATGATAACGCCTATAGTAATCGGAATTCTTACACTAACCCCTATTCATACCAACCTCCTCCTCGATGTAGTTACGGTGACGGGCGATGCTCCTTCTTAGCCGGTAGCTACAAGTTCACTCCAAGTGACATAGAGGTGTTTTATGAGACCACCACCTGATCACAGCATTGTACTTCTGTTGCTTACTAACAGGTTCAAGGACTAAGTTACGATAGAGCGGTTTTCGATTGAGTGTCGAAAATAATAAGTGATTGCTTTGGTCTGTGCGTTTGGTTAGCTTTTCTGTTGGCTGTGAGAAGTGTTTTCTAAACTAAAACCAAAGGTAATCACGAAATCAGATTTTGCTTTAGTGACAGTATCGACGATTGCGTTTACTTCGCCTCGTGATTGGTTCAAGTAAAATTAATCGTGAATTACTTCAGTTCGTGATTGGCTCATTGTGTTTTACTTGCTCCTGTGATTGGCTATGTAATTACTTTGGTTTTACGACACTCAACTGAAAACCGCTCTATGTACTAAAGTAGATTTCATATGAATGGGCAAGTTACGGCAATGACTTACGGTACGGTTACTGTACGGCATACCGTGACATTGTAATGGATTTCCCATTGTATTTGTCCTTCTTATCCAATCAAATTACAGTATTACGGTACGTCACGGTACGGTTACGGTAAGGCTACGGACATGCCGTATTTTCCCCACTCACACGAGATCCGTTCTAGTTCTACCTACATTAGAGTAAAGGGTTTCGGATCAATACCGTTGAAACTACTATATTTTAGATGCATAATTATCTGATATCATGTAGGTCTTGTCATTTACACTATTGATTCGAAATTAGAACTTGGCGAATAGTCCAATTTATAGTTCTTGAACGCCATTTTGAAAGGTAACCAGAGGCATGTATCTAGTTAGCATGATAAACAAAATCTATCCATATTCATAGAAGAGGGTTTGTATCAGTGCAGGGTCAACTTCTAGCCTCCATGGCTTGTATCTAGTGTGCATGATAATCAAAATCTATCCATATTCATAGAAAGAGGGTTTGTATCAGTGCAGGGTCAACTCCATTCTCCATGGCTTGTATCTAGTTAGCATGATAATCAAAATCTATCCATATTCATAGAAAGAGGGTTTGTATCAGTGCAGGATCAACTCCATTCTCCATGGCTTGTATCTAGTTAGCATGATAATCATAGAAAGAGGGTTTGTATCAGTGCAGGTTCAACTCCATCCTCCATGGCTTGTATCTAGTTAGCATGATAATCACAATCTATCCATATTCATAGAAAGAGAGTTTGTATCAGTGCAGGGTCAACTCCAGCCTCTATGCTATGCTAAGGCTTGGTTACCTTTCAAGAACTATTGGACTATTGTCTTGTTACTCCATATTAAATCATGTTCAGATATTTTCTTCTTGTAAACGTTAGTATAAAATAAGATGCACCAAAAAGTACGTACGTACATGGATACGGATTGATGTAGTGCTATGTCGGGACACCAAATGTTAAGGAAAATGCCATGCATGCAGCATGCAGAAGAATTCAGCGTTATATGAAAACAATAAAAATTGGGTTTAAACGTAGAGCCGTATATGAGTTAATTGATTATTGTCGGTTTCTTATATATAGTATATAAAATGATGACGATCATATGTCAGTTAGGTCCGTTTCAGACGGAGAACATTTCATGCGCAGAACGTAAAGTGCATGTGAGCCCTAGCCAGTTATCATTGATTTAAAGGTCAAAGTGCATGTCAGCCCTAGCCAGTTATCAATGATTTAAAGGTCAAAGTGCATATGAGCCCTAGCCAGTTAACATTGATTTAAAGATCAAAGTGCATATGAGCCCTAGGCAGTTATCATTGATTTACAGGTCAAAGTGCATATGAGCCCTAGCCAGTTATCAGTGATTTAAAGATCAAAGTGCATATGAGACCTAGCCAGTTATCATTGATTTAGAGGTCAAAGTGCATGTCAGCCCTAGCCAGTTATTAGTGATTTAAAGGTCAAAGTGCATATGACCCTAGCCAGTTATCATTGATTTAAAGGTCAAAGTGCATATGAGCCCTAGCCAGTTATCATTGATTTAAAGATCAAAGTGCATATAAGACCTAGCCAGTTATCATTGATTTAAAGGTCAAAGTGCATATGAGCCCTAGCCAGTTATCATTGATATAAAGATCAAAGTGCATATGAGCCCTAGCCAGTTATCATTGCTTTAAAGATCAAAGTGCATATGAGCCTAGCCAGTTATCATTGATTTAAAGATCAAAGTGCATATGAGACCTAGCCAGTTATCATTGATTTAGAGGTCAAAGTGCATGTCAGCCCTAGCCAGTTATTAGTGATTTAAAGGTCAAAGTGCATATGAGCCCTAGCCAGTTATCATTGATTTAGAGGTCAAAGTGCATATGAATCATTGTTATAAAAGTCAAAGTGCATATGAGCCCTAGCCAGTTATCGTTGATTTAAAGGTCAAAGTGCACGTGAGCCCTAGCCAGTTATCATTGATTTAAAGGTCAAAGTGCATGTGAGCCCTAGCCAGTTATCATTGATTTAAAGGTCAAAGTGCAATGAGACCTAGCCAGTTATCATTGATTTAAAGTCAGTGCCGTAAAGTTCAAAATTTGTAAATGCTATTTTCCACCTCCAATCGATAGTCCATCTTTCTAAAACTGCGTTGGCATGCTCAGCATCCATAGCAACGCCTTTCCCATGGGGATCACGAGCTCAATTAATTCGTTAATGAAGTCTTATATCAGCACGTGACTGTTTGCTGCAAAAGCTAGGCCTTCCCATGGAAAAGGCTTATTCTGACTACACTACCAAGAGACATTCGTATATAGAAATAGTTTATTTAGGATTGTGTAGGTCAGTCGTACTGCTGAATAATATATGCTAGGCTCCTGACAATGTCTGTGTGGTATAATATGATCGATACAGCATATTATCCTAACTCAAATGTGCCACGCCAGATACGAAAAAACACTAAAAAAACACTCTTTAGATGTGGTCAAAAAATATGTGGAAACGTATATATATTATAGTGTCTACAGCTTCTTAAGAGACACAAAAATTTACAGAGATAAAAATGGGGATTAAAAATAGAATATGAAAACAAATAATAGTAATAATAGTAAGGTGAATCAAGTAATCCTAATTTAATACTAAGTTAAATGCTAATTTATGCTAAGATGCTATGATGATACTAAGATGCTATGATGATACTAAGATGAAACTAATTAATAAATACTAATTAAATTAAATCTGATAATACTAGTAAGTTAATACTAAGGTAAATATGGCACAAGACTAATCAAGGAGATTTACTTTCCTTAAATTTGTTTTAAAAGTAGCGAGAGACTTCGATTCGCGTATTTCTTGAGGTAGTGAGTTCCATAACTGAACACCATTATAACCAAGGATTTTTTTAAGGAATCAGTTTGGGGTCTAGGGAGGAACAATTTATTAGAGGCACCACGAAGGTTGTAACAGGAAATCTGGTCGAGAGGACAAAATAAGTCTTTTAAGCATTGCGCGGCTTTGTTGTTTAGGATTTTAAACATTAATAGAGCTTTGTGTTTAGCCCTTCTGTCTGCCAACGTTTCCCATCCAAGGGTTAATAAGTTTTCAGGAGAAGGAGTTTCGTATCCCTTTCCTAAAATTATACGGGCAGCTCGATTTTGAAATCTCTGCAAGGTGTCCGACAACACTTTTCCAAAATTATCCCACACATTACAGCAGTAGTCGAGATGAGATATAATTATTTAAGGATCTATATATAGTTTCGAGAGTATCATGATAAACAAACGGGCGAATTCTCCTCAAAATTAGATATAATTTAAAACCACAATCTAAAGAAATCTTAATCCTTCTCTACTCGTGCTCTGGCTCCACCGCTGTTTTGTCAAGAACGTCATGAGTCAAAACCTTGACCCTAGTCTCCCGCGTTCGATTTTTACCGGGATCTGGAATGCCTCGGTTGCTGCAGCGTATTTGAATTTGTTGCAGCGTATTTGAATTTGCGTTCGGGTATATGGATTTGCGTTTTTGTATTTGAATTTGCATTTTTGTATTTGAATTTGCGTTCGTGTATTTGTATTTGCGTTCGTGTATTTGTATTTGCTGCAGCGTATATGGATTTGGTGCAGCGTATCTGAATTTGCTGCAGCGTATTTGGATTTGCGTTCAGGTATTTGGATTTGCGTTTGTGTATTTGAATTTGCGTTCGTGTATTTGGATTTGCGTTGGTGTATTGCACCTATGGGCCACCGTATGGATGGGATCTAATCAGCAAATATATACGAATATCAAGACAAGATGAAAGGCTGATTGTACGGTTACTGGGAAATATATATAATTGCTACAGATATTTCGGTTGGCCCCCTCAGGGTATATTGAACATTTATTCACCTCAGTGTCGGTGAATAGTGGTGGATATTTATGCGCCGCGACTAGGTAAATATCCACCACTATTCACCGTCCGACACTAAGGTAAATAATTGTGTTAGTTGTACATACCATTCAAGTGAATAGCCAGCACCAAATAGTTATTTTATTTTCTGTCAAATGGACAAAAATACGCGCGAGGTGATCGCTGCTTCGCTCGGAGGTGAATAGCAAAGGACATTCACCTCCGGAGTAGCCAATTAAAGCGCGTGAAAAGCACTATTCACTGGTGTGGTATATACTAAATAAATATTTAGTATGCGGCATACACGAGAGATCAGCGTGCGGTAGCTAAAGAAGCAATTATTTCTAAATCATTTTTTTAAAAGCCAATGGCAATATTTGTCGAAAAATAGTAAGCAACGCAAAAAATGTCATTTGTGAATTTTGCAAATCATGATTTATTGGAAGGTTTGATATTAGATCGTTATAACAGGTTTTGTAATTATCACATCAAGCTTGGTCGAGCAGTTCGAATTTTTCGCTAATATGCTAATTTTTTCGTTTGCAGTGTCGACGTTTTCATAGATAATAAAAATAACATTTGAACCTTCTCGGATGATAAAGTGGGAAACCACGGCTTTATTTACATGCTGAATTCTGTCTCGGAGTACTCTCAGCTTTAGCCAGCGCGCTAGTCACGAACCGCGACAATAATTATTTCATCTGCGCGCTCATAACTGCGGAGATTATTACTGGATGATGCAGTGTATAATCAATGTGGTTTCTCAATCACCCTCCAACCTTAACCACGCGTAAGCACATTTACTTATTTATTTATTGAAAGAGTTCTCAAGTACGTTAAGGCCTGGGTCAACACAAAAACACGCTAACATTGATTATCTCTGTTATGAAATTGGTTTTAAACGAATCTTTACCAAATTTAAAGTTTTTTTAATTTAAACAATATTTGGGCTTTACGTTTGCCCCAAGTAGTCAGGTCTCTTAGGGTCTTGATCGTTACAGAGCTGACAAAAGCACCAAACTTGGCATAGTTGTAGCTTATGGTAGTACTATCAATGTTAGAGGGGGAGCCCAACGTAAATATTCCTTTAAGGGGAATTACGGAGGATTTACATTTTCAAATTCCACGAATTGGGTTCCCTGTGGTACTTATTTTAAATATATTTATTAAATATGTAATAACGTTTTAAATAAATTTTGAAAAAGCTATCTACCATTAGAATGCATTATCTGTCATGACTGTCGGTTACAACCTCGAATCTTAACAAAAAAGCTACTTTTCGGCATCTCTTTGAAATACTGGTGCCCAGTCCCACTCGGCCATTGGCTAAATCCAATATGGCGGCTCTCAGGAGTACCTACAAAATCTGTAAGTATTTCGCTATTAAAAGGCCATAATCTTGCTAATTTTATATTGCAATATATATAAAAGTTTGGTTTAACAGTTTTTCTTTCAATTTTAAGTTGTTTTTTCTAAGTAATTAGCTAAAATTAATCGAAAATATAACCGTTTCAAATTTCAGAATCGGAAATGGAAATATCTTGGACTCGATGCATCATATGCCAAACAACCACAACAGAAGATTTAAGATGTCCTCTTAGAGCATGTGGCCCATGTTATGACCCCGTATCAGTCTATGCCTCTTTTCTTCAGAATGTTCTCGAGTTTAGCTCACTAGGTGCCCTGCCAGTCAATGTTCCCTTCGCTCTTGATATAGACACTGATGTTTTAATTAAAAACGAGGCGTCTTGGCACAAGTCTTGCTATTTGAAATTCAATTTGTAGAAGCTACAAAAAGCCAAAGAAAGAGTATCTAGGAAAAGGGAGAAGGAAGAAGGCCAACCAGAAGAGGAGGAGAACGCCCCGGCATTAAAGAATCGACGACAATCACTAACACACAATAAGGTGGACTGCATCTTGTGCGGTAAGGGGGGGAAGCTACATGAAGTCACCACTTTTTCGACTGACCAGAATATCCGTCGCATGATTACTGAAATTAACGATGCTACGCTAATGCCAAAGGTCTCAGGAGTTGATCTCATAGCTGCTGAGGCCAAATATCACCTTAAATGTTTGACTGATCTAAGAAATCGGTATAGGAGTCAACTCACTAAAAAACGACAAGAATCTTGTGAAGAAGAGGATGAGAGGATTATGGAATCTCAAACATTCATTGAGTTGGTTGAGTATATTGAGAACTCTGTTGAGGACAACAAACTTCTTTTTATGCTATGTGAATTGCATTCACTTTATATAAGTCGCCTTGAAGCTTCGGGCGTTTATAAGACTGTAAATAAGACTCGACTGAAGAATTCATTGTTAGATCAGTTTCCTGATGCACAAGAGCAAAATGATGGAAAAAATCTTGTCATAATTTTCACGAAAGCATTACAGGGCATGGTTAAAGATGCAATCAAGAAAAGGGACTTCTCTGAGGACGCCACGATACTGGCCAAGGCTTCCGCAATTGTAAGAAGGGACATACTTAAGAAGAAAGGCTTCAACTTTTCTGGAAGTTTTACTACAGATTGTCAAGAAACGTCCACCCCAGCAAGTCTGAAGTCGCTCATTTCTATGATCCTGAGTGGTTTGGACATTGAGAACACTGAAGCTCAAGATTCCCAGCCATGTTTAACTGTGTGCCAGACGATAATTTTCAATGCAAAGGAACGAAGGGGAAGGTAAATAAATGGCCAGACACGACATACCAAGTCCCGCGAACCACCACTCCCATTATACATCGGATTTAACATACACGCAACAACAAGAAGCAAGGCGCTAATAATGAAGCTTTATCAGCTGGGGCTGTCAGCCTCATACCAAAGGATCATGGAGCTAGAGGAATCCCTTGCCTGCTCCATAAGCGAGCGATTTGTTGCTGATGGGTGTGTAGTACCTACTAGTTTGAGAAAGGGACTGTTCACGATAGGAGCGCTGGATAACCTTGATCATAATCCGAGCTTGACAACCGCTGCATCAACATTTCATGGCACTGGCATCAGCCTCTTTCAGCTCCCAACGGCTGGAAATCATGGGGAACCCAGAGATCCGATCCGTTTACCATCACAAGGATCAGGACACTCACTACCAGAAGAGTACGCCGTTGTCCACCCCGTCGAGCTAAGCACCGACAGTTCTGTAATACCAGCAAGAATCACGAAAGAAACAGGGAGGTCTTTGAACATTGAGGAAGGGGAAGAAAAACGATGGATGGAGGAGACCCTTGTTAAATTGGACAAAGAACACGTTGTGGCTGGTGACAAGTTGACGTGGGCAGCCTTTCACTCGGCAAAGCAAGTCGAAAAAGACCCGCCAGCATTAACTGCACTGTTACCCCTTTTTTACGAGAAGACAGCAACCCCAGCCATGATAAAGCATGGGATGGATGTAGTACGACAGGCGACAACCTTTCTGAACCCGGGCCAGGTCCCAATCATCACTGTAGACCAGCCTCTATTTGCCTTGGTGAAGATGGTGCAGTGGAAGTGGCCGACGTCACACGGAGAGCAGGTATTCGTTGCGATGAAGGGTGGTCTCCACGTTGAGATGGCACTATGGAGTGTAGTTGGCGATTTGCTAGATCGGATCAGGATGGACCACCGCCTTGACAGAAGCTGACGTGGCCTCGTCTGGTGTGGCAGATTCATTCCTAAAGGCATCACATCTAACAAGAACAAGGTATGATTGGATTGCTGTTGGTATAACTAGTTGTTTTCTCAGCCAGTGAGAGTTGCTTTTATTGTAATGAAACCGTAACTGTATACTTTTAAATTTCAGGCATGCTCACCAGGTTACATCTCTTGCCCTGCATATGCTAAGGAAAGAGGCATTTTCGACGTGCGCTGATGACACTACAATGGCTACATGGGAGGACCAGAGAAAAACAAGGAGCCCGACGTTTCTCTTCTGGGATCTTATCTTGAAGTACGAGACCCTGGTTCTACTTGTTGTACGTGCACATCGCCAGCGTAATTTCACCCTGGACGTGGAGGCCCTTGAAGAGCTGATACCATTATTCTTTGCACTGGATCACGTTAACTACGCCAGGTGGGCACCCATCCATCTTCGAGACATGAAGTCCTTGCCTGAATCAATCTCCAAGGTATTCCAAGAGGAAGGACGATGGGTATTGTCGAAGACGGGCAATCGGTTCTCCGCGATCCCCTTTGACCAGGCACACGAGCAGGAGAACAAGGTTGTAAAGAGTGCAGGAGGAGCCGTTGGCCTTACGGAGAACCATGTTGCCTTTAGGTAAACTCATATTTTTTTTTTTAAATGCATGTTACAACTGAATTCGATGCATCGCGAACTTTCATTTCCAAAATCCTGGTTTCGTTTTAGATCTTGAAAAGATGGCATAGTAAATCAATCCAATCCATTCGAGCGACTCCTGTATTGACAGAAATCCAATTGCCTGCACTAGGGGACAGGGCAAGTAATTGATAACAGGACAAGTAATTGATTGTCCTGGACGGTTTAATCGACTACGCGCTATTATGAACACAAAAATGGTCGCGATGCATTGAATTCAGCTTTCAAGGCAGATGGTTGTTCTGGAAAATTTGAATGCGTTAGTTACAAAATATTGATAAATAGGGATAAAAGCAATAACTTAGTTTCGGCTGAACAATTATTATTTTACATTTTCTATTTTCAGACGATGGATGCTTTCGGGCCCCGAGACAACAAGGCTTCTGCACCAGTTCGAAGGTCAATATCTAGAAGATAGCGACGAGCATAGTGGACGTCTCAACCACGAAATGGGCCTCAGAGCACAAAAGACGTTCAAGCAGCAGGTGAATAATCTAGTAGATGTCATGAGAAAGATGGAAAACCCTTTCCTGGACGATTGTGCATATGATGACGTAGCTAAGGCCGTGATGAACCTCGACACCCTTGGTCAGACCCAGTATAGGGAATATGTCAAGGCAGTTATAGAGGACCGGACGACCTCCATTCACAACACCATTAAGAGGAGCAAGATCCCCCTTTACAAGAAACAACCCCTGCGAGACAAATCTAAACAGACGAAGAGAATAGCTGCACTCCAAAATAATGTTGCACTATTTGCACAGCTCTACATCGCCATGCAGAGCCGTAATGCTGACCTCGAGGAGTTCTTCAGCCATGAAGTTCAACCATTCCCTCCCTCCTTATCAGAATCCGGCAATCTTCATCTACCAAGCGCTAAATCGGACCTCCTCGAGTGCATTATTCCATCGACTCAGCCAGAGCATCCCACGCAATTTGACTGCAGCGTTCTAGACGGAGCTGTCGTGGTCCACTTCCTTCCCGTAACTGGTTCGAGCACCTTTGATGATTACGCCCATAACGTCTTCATTCCCCACCTCAGCAGTCAGAGAAGTAGAAGAGTGGACGTTGTCTGGGACACATACATACCTAATAGTCTCAAGGAGTCCACTAGGGTGAAGAGAGGCAAAGGCGTTCGACGGAAAGTAGCTGGGGATACTAAACTACCATCCAACTGGGTGTCATTCCTGCGGGATCCGTTAAACAAAAAAGAGTTGTTTCACTTCCTATCGTTGAAGGTTGCTGGACATAACTGGCCAGAGAGGAAGACAATCTACGTTACATCAGGTAAACATGCAACACATATGTCAGCTATGATACTCAAACAAAGAATGTTGTAGGCGTCATACAACAAAGGTAATTAACTAACAAATCTTTCGGCGAAGCGACACTCCTCAGTGTTCTACTAAGACATAATGACAAGTGGTAACAATCATGCTAATGTATATAACCTATGTTGGAATCCCACATAAAAAATGTTAACTACCGAAATAATTTTTCTCCAGGTACTTCTGTGATTTCCATTGCCTCTGCGACCGCTATGACAGATTGTACTCACGAGGAGGCGGATACGAGGGTTGTCATCCATATCCTTCACGCCATCCAAGTTGAAGAGGCGAAAACTGTCCTCGTCCGAACCGTGGATACCGATGTCCTAGTCATCTTGGTGGGAAAGCTTCATGACCTGAGAGAAGTCCAGCCGGAACTTGATCTGTGGCTTGCCTTTGGTATGGGTCGAAGCTTTCGCTTCATCAGCGTCAACTCTATTTGTGCTGTTCTTGGTAAACCACGATCTACTTCCCTGCCTGTATTCCACGCATTAACTGGCTGTGATACCACCTCCTGCTTCTTCGGGAAAGGAAAGAAGTCAGCCTGGCAGGCATGGGAGATCTTTCCAGAGGTCACGCCCACATTCGAAATGCTTGCCAAGAGGCCATTTATGCAGCTTACGACAGACTCGCCCCTCTTCAAATAGATCGAGAGATACACGGTAATCATGTACGATAAGCTCAGCCCCTTATCTGACATCAACCTGACCCGGATGGAGCTATTCTGCAAGAACAGTAGAGCAATGGACAAGCTCCCGCCTACACAGGTAAATATTACTTCTTTCTTTATCGCAATTTTTCTACGTTTCACCTAGCAGGGGCGGATATGAGGGGAATGGCTCAGGGGGCCAGGCCACCTGGCCCTTTAACTGGCAATACTCACAATGACAAGTTTGAACTAACCCGCTGCACCTTCTTTCTATGAAACTAGAATCAACCTCTTCCTAATTAATCCTTAATAACATCGACACTGTTGTTATTTGCAGGATGCCCTTTTGCAGCATGTCCGTCGCACCGTTCTCCAGGCCGGGATCTGGACAGTCAGCGATCAGCCACAGCCACCTGTGCCATCACCAGGGCAGTTCTCGTGGTTTGAAGACGATGGCAAATGGGTTCCGAAATGGATCACCATACCCGAAGTATCCAAGGCTTGTAGTGAGCTGATAAAGTGCTCTTGCAAAGGCGCGTGTACAAGATGCAAGTGTGCCAAGGCTTCCTTGGGATGTACCCCCCTTTGCAGATGCCAATGCCTATCCTAAAAGTAACTGCATCAAGCTTACATGATAATCTGAAGAGTTTCAGCGATCGAGCATTGTTTCCGTTATGTAGCCCTAACTGAATTCTAATAATATAGCTATCTCTTGGCGTTTCTATTAGCGCTATTTGAAAGTACATTTGTTTCGCGAACATATATATCAAACAGCAGTAATTTAGGTTCAAAATGCGAGTTTGAGAAAGGGAACGTGTAATACGAATCAGCTATGGCGGTAATGTTGAAATTTGATCATTCTTACAGAGAAGGGACTGGGAACTAGTATATATCTAAAAGCCTTATGTAATATATAAATGATGGCTTATAATGAAATATGCGAAGCAATGAGTAAGCATAATAGTTTCAGTCAATAAATGTCACTACTGCATTTCTTGTTAGCTGTTTTACTTGAAAACTGCAAACCACCACAGGTAGCCCAATTCGTAATTAAGGTAAATTTTAAACGCCCCGTTAATCCTTATATGGTAACGATTGCGTTGGGCTCCCCCTCTAATATTAATCAGTAGGTCCTAAGGAACATCTCTGCAAAATTTGGCGCTTTTGTCACTTCTGTAACGATCCGACCCATATTTTGCCATAAGAGACCTGACTAAAGAGCTCTAAGCTCATCGTGGAGGCTCACGTGAATTAATTTGTACAATGTTGACCACGAAGAAGCACAGTGAACGAAGAAGCACATGTCATGTGACATGTCACGTGACCCTTCCTCGTGTGAACGTTCAACTACAAATGGGGCAATGAGGAAAATCCCTTTAAGAACCGTTTTGGTGTTAAAATATTGGGGACTTAGAGACAAACATAAATCTGCCCTCATACGTGCACCGTGACTTTTATTTATTGGTAAGGAGAAAACTGCTGATCAATAAATCGAGTACAAGGTCACGTGACCTGTTTTGTTCAATATGTCCTTATGGATAATAAGATGTTCTACTGTGAGGGCAAATTATTAAAGGCAGGCATCAGAGAAACAGGAAAACTCTGTCTACCTTGGCGTGACAAGAATACTCATTAGCCTATTTTATATTGAAATTTTATGTAATACCAAAGTCAGTGGAGGGGTACGTCATTTGCAAAATTGTGGTCATCAAAAGTTTACTATGACTATCTTACTAAGTAAGTAATATATTTTGCTGAAATATCTTTTGCGGTACCAAAACAGGATATAGCTTCCCAATAGTGAACTCGTGGATACAATGTTTATTGTATTATTAGCAAGAGTGCATTGCAGTATATGTGGTTTCAGAAAAATATATATACTCCACGGAGGGTTTTTTGTTTGCACCCACCCTTCAAATCATAACCACAGGCAGCCCAAGCTAATGATTATTACCAGAAGTAACGAATCATTATGAAGTGCGTGCGAGTTGGAGAGCATTTCTTTTAGACTGATCTAACCTGGGTATGAGGGGAGAGGGGGAGAGGGGGCCTGGTATGGGGATGGTTATGACTGATCTAGTGCCACTGTATTTTGGAACTGAAAATATAGTTGACTTAACCGATTTCGTCGTTGTCAATCTCATGCACGTCAGCATGGCATAACAGTTTTGTCCTGTTCTGGTTACTACACTTTCAATGCAATTCTCCAGCAGTACAACTCAGTTCAATAGCAATACTCTACTGATATATTTGTTTGATAAAAGGAGAAAGGTTTCCTGGCGATATTACACTAAAGATAATCAGGCAATATAACTAATGAATCTAAGTTGTCGATCTCTCCCCAATCAATTTACCTCTCCATCTTCAGACCACAAACCATGTTTTTTATTACAGCAATCCCAGCACAAATCACACCATAATATTTAGAAGGGAATGGAGTTTCGAAATTTGAGTGGACAAATTGCATTGTATCCATAACGTCGTCTCTAGTTCTCCTTTATCGATATATCGCAACATAAATATTTCAATGGTATGTAATCAACTAAAGTCGATTGAGGTATGCTAACCGCCGTGGAAAGCGAGTAGCAGCTGACGTTTCGAGCGCTAGCCCTTCGTCAGAGCAAAAGAGGGAATTGTGGGTGGGGAAACGGTTTATAAAGTGTTGAGTGCATGATTACCGCTGAGGAAACATGTACTCGGATCAATTGGGATCAAAGGAAATTACGTCAATGCATGATTACCGCTAAGGAAACATGTGCTCGGATCAATTGTGATCAAAGAAAAATGCGTCGACAATAGAAATGCTAATAGTTGTAACAGCAAGTGTTGATGAGTAAACTAAGGAAACATGCTGATCTAAGTTTACGTGAATTCTGAAATTAAATGAACGAAAAGCGTTCATTAATACCGTGAGGTGACAAAGTTCCTAATTTGAAAATAAAGTTCTGTTCTTTGCGTTTACGAGTGTCGGTAGTACCTTGATGCAGAGAAATTCCGCATACAGTGATGTGATCAATGCAATGACCAGGAAGGTTAAAGTGACGAGCTACAGGTTTGGCGAGATCCTTGCTGTTAGTTCTAACATCTAGCAAGTGTTCGCGGAATCGATCTCCTAATCTTCGCCCTGTTTCTCCGATGTAGAGTTTGTTACAAAGTGTGCAGGTGATGCAATAAATGACATTACTGGAAGTACAATCAAAATGATCACTGACTTTAAGAGAGCTTTTCGGTCCTGAAATAGATGTTGTAGGTTTAGTGTAAGCACAGGTATTGCATCGTGTCCTAGAACATTTAAAAGTGCCTGGTTGAAGATCAGGTTGTAGTGATCCTTTGACTAGGGAATCACGGAGATTCTTGTCACGTTTGAAAGAAATGAGAGGAGGCTGCGGGAAAATAGAGGCGGTCTCTGGATCACTCTGTAAAATCTTAAAGTTCCTCTGGATAATTTTCTTGATAGACAGATTAGACGGATGGTAAGTCAATGGAAACGGAATCCTATCTTCAGTCTTAGGTTTGGACGGTAGCAGAGCCGTGCTTCTGTCGATGTCACGGGCGCGGTTCAATGCAGTTGTCACAACAGCGTTAGGATAACCGCGCTCGACAAAGAACTGGTGCATCTCCTCGGACTTTGAATTGAAGTCAGATTCATCGCTGCACAAACGGCGAAGCCTAAGGAATTGAGAATATGGGATAGAGGTTTTAACATGTGTAGGATGAGAAGATGAAAACAATAAATAACTGTGCGAATCAGTTGGCTTGTAATGAACAGTAGTGGTTAGACTATTGCCGCTAACAGAAACATTGACATCCAAAAAAGTGATAGAAACATCTGAAATCTCCCATGTGAAGTCGAGAGCCGGATGAAAGTTGTTAACAAAATCAATAAACCGTTCTAGATCCCGTTTACTAGAAGAAGTTGCACCGATGCAGTCATCGATGTAACGACCGAAAATATCAGGCGTAGGACCGTCGTACTGATCAAAAATTTGTTCCTCTACATAACCAACAAAAAGGTTAGCATAACTGGGGCCCATTTTAGTGCCCATAGCTACGCCGTTAGTCTGCTTGTAAAATTCACCAGAAAATGAAAAGTAATTGAGAGTAAGAACGAGCTCGGCTAAACGAATTAGAGTTTCGGTGCTAGGTTCTAGGTTAGTTCGGCAGTCAAAGAAGTGTTTAAGTGCTTTAAGTCCCTCGTCATTGGGTATGACAGTGTACAGAGACTTAACGTCCATTGTGAATAGGAACTTATTGTCGGTATGAAATGTAAACTGATCAAAAATCTGGAGTGCATGGTTAGTGTCCTTAATGTAGGAAGGTAAAGATCGTACGAAAGGAGCCATCTGCTTGTCCAGGTAACTAGAAATTAATTCAGTAGGGCAACTACAAGCAGAAACAATAGGGCGGCCGGGATTGTTAGCTTTGTGGATCTTAGGCAAAAAGTATATGTGTGAAGTTCTAGGAGTAGTAACGATAAGGTTACTAGCAGTATGCGGGAGTTCCTGTTTAGAAATTAAACCATTAATGGTCTCCTTGACGAGCTTTTGATTAGCCGAAGTGAGATCTTTTTTGACCTTAGTGTAAAAGTTAGTGTCGGCGAGTTGCCGAAAAGCTTCCTGCTTGTAAAGATCGGTGCGCCAAACAACTACGGCACCGCCTTTGTCGGCTGGTTTGATTACCACATCTTTACGATTGCGAAGAGTTTTAAGTGATAGGCGTTCCTTTGTAGTCAAGTTAGAAAACTTAATGTCCTGATTAAAATTAAGGTTTTGAATGTCCCGACGACATTTTCTAACGAAAAGGTCTACTGAAGCGAATTGGCCTTCAGGAGGTATCCAATTAGATTTACGAGTATTGAGCGATTCGAATTCGTCTCTGTCAGGTAGGCTAGAACTGTCTTGCTGGTAGTGAAAAAAAGCCTTAAGTTGAACGCGACGGAGAAACCTCTCAGAATCCTGTTTAGCAGCAAATTCGTCGGGTTTTTTAGCGATAGGTACAAAGTTTAAGCCCTTGCTGAGAATCGATTTCTCAGCATCAGAAAGAGGTAAATTGTCAGGAATAGTGACAACTGTGTTACGTGGAACTTCTGGTTGCACAATAACGGATGCAGGGCCGACAAGTTGATTGAGTTTCTGAGTCTTAGTTTCTGCTAAATAGTAAAAGAGCCTAGAGTTAAGTTCCTGAATCTTAACGCGTATAGAATTAACTAAAACAGTAGGGCAGTTACTTACGAGTTCAGAGCGGCAACTTAGAATATTGCGGTCAAGTTCCTGGCGTTTAGACGACATAGCTCTAATGGTAGATCTCATAATACTTCTAGAAAATGTTACACAAGCGCGATTAACTTCCTCTATATAACGATCACTGGTGCTAGAAAAAATGGACGGGTGAAAAGACGAGCGAAAGCCCTTAGGAATAACTTTAAAGTTAAGACAACGACCTATGAAATTAATGTGGCTACAAAATCTAGTCTTAGTAAAAATAAGTACGGCTAAGCGAAATGCTAAATTACTACTAATAGAAGGAAAAGGTTGAAGGTAACTTACGATTTCCTGGCGCAACTCCTTGATGAGTTTCTAGCTTGAGGCTCAGCATCTTGGGATCCTGGTGGTCGCAGTAGGTTGTAGATATGATAGGCAACTAGTTCCTGTAAAAACTAGTTTTGGTCTGCGTCGGCGGGGAAGATAAACAATGGTATGTAATCAACTAAAGTCGATTGAGGTATGCTAACCGCCGTGGAAAGCGAGTAGCAGCTAGATCCGAGTACATGTTTCCTCAGCGGTAATCATGCATGCACTCAACACTTTATAAACCGTTTCCCCACCCACAATTCCCTCTTTTGCTCTGACGAAGGGCTAGCGCTCGAAACGTCAGCTGCTACTCGCTTTCCACGGCGGTTAGCATACCTCAATCGACTTTAGTTGATTACATACCATTGTTTATCTTCCCCGCCGACGCAGACCAAAACTAGTTTTTACAGGAACTAGTTGCCTATCATAAATATTTCAAGCCTGATTCACGTAATGACGTGTGACCCGATAACCAAGCTTTTCTGTGAGCTCGTAACTAGATGCTTCTTAGCGCAGTCCGGGTCGGTAGTGCATTGGCACCGAAGCTAGCCCGCGTACTGTTTGCTTTGCCATACTGACGAGTTCTAATAAGAACGAAACAGCTGTCTATGGCTGCAATCTAGTCCGAGCGCTTTTCGTGTCAGGCCTAGCTAACCGTAGTGCTTTGTGTTAGAATTTTACGTTGTATATCAGCTTTGCTGTAGTCTTCGGACTTTTCATTCTTTTTATATAATATATTTAAGCACGAAATCACTTCGAAGTTAATAAAGAAAAATATCGAAATGTTTGGTCTTTTTGGCCATTTTCACGCTTCCATGGAGGTATGGGCTCAAAAATATTGTTGACTATTTTTTGACAATTTTTTTTGGCCATGGCCGGAGAATTACAGACACTTTTGAGTCCTAGCTATGGCAGGCCTGGTAGAACAATATATTATATAGTGTAATTCTTTGCATTACGATCTCAATTTATCTTGCCAAATGAAATAGGCCTTATTCAGGATATAATCACGTGGTTGTACTGGACGGCAAAACATGTCTGACTTCATTTATTTCAACGCACTTGTATGAGTTCGGTGGGGTGTTATCAGCAAAACCTGTTCGTAAATGCTCTTTTCCACCTCCAATCGATTGTCGATCTTTCTAAAACTGCAGATTGTTTGGCTTGAATGACGAAGGAACGAATTAGTCAGAAATTGATATTCTGACGGCACGATAGAGAGGTTGGGTTATCCTCTAGGGATATAGTCATACTATTTAAGTGCTTGGCGGGGAATATTGATCATTCTACGTGCAGTTAGTCGTCAAGCCCGGTCGCGCTAAAATTTTGTGATTGGTTCCAAATATTTATGTACTTTTTACTTTTCGTTTCGATTTGATATATCGTGTAAAGGACTGTTTACCTCGTCCCCAGAGGTCTGTGCCACTGCATTAGTCGGGGAATAGTAAAATTGTTATCGAGTCCTATGACGCTCGTAAGATAGGTGTGTTTGTTAACATTGTCGAATTGTGACTGTTAGCCAAATGCATTTCATCGATAAAATTCCAAACAAAAAATGAACTGGCTATTTTCTAAGGGTACACAAATATATTTATGACGTCATAATGACGTACACAAAAAATGGGGCTTAAATTCTAAACTGTTATACTAAAAAAAAAATCTAAATTCTAAAAAGAACACGTTGTTATTACTAAAGAGCCCTATTATTGTGCAAAATATGATGCACCAGTATTTCGAACTGTAAAAGTTAAAACAAGCAACATTTTCATAAATGGTTTTATGCTATTTAATTTCCGCCAAGTTTTGGCGGGAAAATTACCAAATTTCGAAATTTAATAACTTTCGTTTACCTCAACCGATCAAAAAGGGGTTTTCGATTATTTCATTCTCATGAGCAAGAGATTTTAAAAAAAGATATAATATAACGTTTTTAGAGGTAATAAAACTTTATAAGAAACCTATTAGAAAAGGATATATGACGTCATTGTGACGTCATAATGATGGCTATATTAGCTTAACTTATCAGACTATGTTTTGTTTACACTCCTTTACACACCTACCAAAATTCATTCTTCTATGTCGAAAACTTTTAAATATATATAAAACCCGCCGTTTTTACGATCATTTGTGGCACAAATTTTGGCCCGGCGTGTACTAAATTGAAATCTTGGTGGCGGCCAAATTGCAAAAGAAAACTTGCTACAAAAACACTAATTAAAATCGCTTGATATTACATAAGTTATGTTGATGATTTAGAGGTTGATAACCCCATTAATTTTGGAGGAAATGTACATTTTCTGAGGCCTACAATCAGCGAGGGAATTGTACTGGTAATTTTTGACAGATCTGACATGCATAACTAATTAGGAGACGTTTTTCAAAATCACAGGCGTTGCGGGCAGGCGTTTATATTAGAGTTCCTAAGGAGAGGAATCGCTAACTTAATTAATTCATGAAATGACCCGTATAAACTAACAAAAATTAGGGTGGGGGTGGAGGAGAAATTAATTTAATAAAAAAATTTCAAGACCCCTGTTAGCCTGAAAATTTACTTTTTAAAGCAACCCCCCTTTGGTATCCAATTAATTTTCAAGATCCCTCTAGACTACCTTAAAATATTTTGGGACCCCCCTTTTCTCCAATATTTTTTTACAAGATCCCCCAATATTTTCCACCCCCCCCCCCCCCCCCCCCCCCCCTCTCCAAGTTAAATAATGACTGGTCCCTTATCAATTAAACATCTGAGACCACCAACAAAATAAATGTTTTCTGATCAACATTATCTGACATATAATACAAGTCGCAATAATTAATCAATATGACATTGCAGTAAACACTGTAAAACCTTTATATGCTTTATTATTAATAAAAACTTTTTACCATATAGCTATCGTGTTATTATTTAGTAAATACAACTACTTTTTTTTAAATGTCATTCTGGTTATACATTAGAAAAAAAATATTTTCAAGGAGGTGTGGGGTGGGGGTGGGCAACTGCATGCCCCCCTTGTCCCCCACTAGCTGCGGCCCTGTCATCTATATACACACCTTGACGATCTTAGACTCATATAATTATGACTCACATTCAGATTACTAATGTCAATTATGTTATAAATACTTCTAATGTAATTATACAAATAAAACTATCATACAACTCAATAAAATTGATAACCCCTGCTTCATAGTAGTAATAATAATAATAATAATAATGATTTATTAGCAATACATCCACTAGGTGGCTCTTCGTTTGCTAAAAGCTAAATATATATAAAATTAAAAAAAGAAATGTGATACTAATTATACTAATAATTATTAACAAAACTATATGATATAAAGTTACTAACTCTTAATATTAAGTATAAAAATGGCATAAAGGATAGTATTAATTGGCATAAAAAGTGCTATAAGATATAAATAATTAAGCTACGCGTGATTTCGCTTTACATAAGACATTTCTAATTGCCTTGACTCAGCATATGTATAAGCTGGCTAGTATTCTCAGTGTACACTGAGTTCTCAAGGTTAATATTATTGCCACCCATCGAGGAAAAAAATCCTGACGTTTCCCCAACTTTTCAGTGCATGACTAGACAACAATTTTCATTGAACATAATACTAGTCATTATCAGTGGAAGTCATTATCAAAACTTATAGCCTGCCCCCAGGGGGTACACCTGCCATACAGGTATATGCCACACCAAAGAGTATGCTTTTCAAGCTGTTTTAGTCTGAAATAGGCTAATACATTTTGCCTTTTTGGTCGGAATAGGTTACGATTTTTTTCAGGGAAATACGAAGGCACACATTTCCATTTATTTAGCTTGTAATGACAGAGATCAGTACAGTAAAAACGGTATGGAAAATCTTATATTTTGGTCTGAAATAGGGTCACCGCTTGGAGACTCAGGTGGCGCACCCCCACCCAAAATCTCAGAGGGGCCCTCAGCTTTACATTTATATTACAAAAGCAGTAGACACACGTACCCACTGGGTATCTATTTTTATGTGTGTCACGGCTTACATGAAAACCAACCTAAGTTGATTGTAAACACCGTGGGTAAATAAAGGTTTGATTGATTGATTGATCTAATACATTTCTATAATACCACTTTTAAAGTTTTTGTACCACACTCAACTTGGCTCTGGCAGTATCCCCATGTTTGTCGTGATACTTTGAAATGCTTTTAATTTCAACAGTAAACGAAGTAACTGACGATTCTAAAAGGCGGATTCTATTTTAGACTTTTTAGTCTTCTTTGATAGCCGAACCGGCTAGACTTCAGAATACCCGGCTACTTCCATCGTACTTCGAAAGAGCATGCATGCACTGAGTTGGGCCACAGGTAGCCTATTTTTTTTCTGTACAAAAACAGGTCTTCACATAAATTGCTATGTTTTTTGCACCAGCTTATTTATTTTTATAAGTGATGTGAACTGCGTCAGTCTATAGATAGAAAGAAAAGAAAAGAAATAAATATTTTTTGTGCCTTCTCTACTCGTGCTCTGGCTCCACCGGTGTTTTGTCAAGAACGTCAAGAATGTCGTCACGAGTCAAAACCTTGACCCTAGTTTCCCGCGTTCGATTTTTACCGGGATCTGGAAGGCCTCGGTTGCTGCAGCGTATTTGAATTTGCTGCAGCGTATTTGGATTTGCGTTCGGGTATATGGATTTGCGTTTGTGTATTTGGATTTGCGTTCGTGTATTTGTATTTGCGTTCGTGTATTTGGATTTGCTGCAGCGTATTTGGATTTGTTGCAGCGTATTTGAATTTGCTGCAGCGTATTTGAATTTGCTGCAGCGTATTTGAATTTGCTGCAGCGTATTTGAATTTGCTGCAGCGTATTTGGATTTGCTGCAGCGTATTTCAATTTGCGTTTCTGTATTGCACCTATGGGCCACCGTACATCCAAGGTGATCCGGTTCCTGCACTTCGTCTGAATTGGTCCTTCAATATAAGTATGTGCGGGAAATATTAACATTACTTAATGAAGCATTCTGTTTTAAAAGTTTATCTTGAAGAGACTTTTATGTGAAGTCATACTTCTGAGCGTCAGTTCAACTTTGTTTCAACTTTGGGCGAGTTGCGCTGGTATGGAGTCCAGAGTTTTTACGTCAGGTAGGTGTAACAATATTGGTCTTAATTAGCTGAAGATTGCCTGGCTGTTTTGCTTATGTATGTTCTTTATGTAAGTAGTGTAGGAGCTAAAGTAATCTGGGCAATGTCCTTGCCTTATCGTATGAAGCATGCACATACAGCTTCATAAGGTGTGATTATATCATCGATAATTATATCATCGATAGAAAGCCAGCCGATATAAGTGAATTTATGCTGTTATCCCACTGAGCATAAAACATTTTATAGCTAAACTGCATGAAACACAAACAACAGATAAGGGGCGGGCATCTCGTTCAATGATACTTGTCGGACACGTACAATCACAGCAGTATATAATATTGGCCAATCAAGTCTACATAGACTTGTCATCTATATAAGTACCTGAAGATGGCTGGTTTTGCCTACGTTGTGTCAGCTTTGCCGTAGTCCTTGGACTTCGTATACATAGATGTGTAGTCAGTACATTTCTTCTATTCTTAACATATGTCCTAAAGAAATTAGGTATCAAAGTAGAGAAACGCCTTCGATTGTTTCTTACATATTCATCACTCCTGACACCCTCAACGGTATGCCAACGGGATTACAAAACAATATTCTGCACCCACATTCCGTAACGCTATAAAATATATAGTTTGACCGAGCTATCAAAAATATTATCATTTAATTGATGATGACAGTGAACAAACCTTTCCTCAATCCTTTCTTGGGGATTACGAGAAATTGACTTAGAACACTGTAATATGGCTGTACGGTTTGTCGCTCTAATGTCGGAGAAGACGTGAATCAGTATCCTTCTGATCTAATTAATATTTTGCGTCAACAACTTATCACATTTTGCGTGAACTTTTATTTCATTTTCTATCAAACATTATTACATTTTGCATTACTGGTACATTTGTGTCAAAAGTTATTGCATGTTGTGGTGTAACAGTTACTTTTGATTTAGGGAGTGGTCGACCAGCTGCCAAAATCCTACTCAACCTGCAGGCCATCTAAGAATGAGTCTGTGTGTAATTTGGTAGTGTTTCGTCATATTCATATGGGAAAGA
Source organism: Actinernus sp. WN-2022 (assembly GCA_030867875.1). Taxonomy (NCBI): domain Eukaryota; kingdom Metazoa; phylum Cnidaria; class Anthozoa; order Actiniaria; family Actinernidae; genus Actinernus; species Actinernus sp. WN-2022. Next base: position 98,535 of record JAOWCC010000791.1, read on the forward strand.
TTGTAATCAGAGAAAAAACCTTTCCATTAATTCTTTTTCCTGTATTTGGGAATACATTTAAAACCAATGGCTAACAAATGACATTCTATCCATCGGCAACACACACTACACTTGAACATCGCTATAATTAATAAACCTGTTGAAGTGATAATTGTCTTTTAAGCAAACAAATGCCGGTTAATTGCTAGGCGCAACTACACTCGATCACCTCTGAAACTGAATATCCACACACATATGATCAATTTCAAAAGTGTTTAAAATTACTCAGGTTTTTGTAAGATTGAAAGTTTCCAAAAAGACATAAAAAACAATTGCAACATCTGTGTTTTGACGTTAATGCGCCTTTTTTTTTCAATTCAGATCCGTCTTGGTTTTAGTTGCTCAACTACTAATTAACTAGGTCAATCACAAAGTCGGAGAAAACGTTTTGTCTGCGTTTGTTTTTCCTTCCTCCGCAAAATCCAAACGAAGTTTCCAATTCAACCAAGGAATCCGTGTCCCCCGATTAATAGACCCTTTCTTAAGGCTGTACTGAGAAGACTAGACACGTAAATAAGGTTGTTTTATTTTTATTTTCTACAGCAGGGAAGAATCTTAAAAGACTGATATCTGGCACCTTTTTATCTAAAGTTTGGTTCTCTATACAACAACCTTATTACGAAACATTATAGACCTTTAAACATGACCAACCAATCAACAATAACATCCTGTTTCTTCCTTCAACCGGACGCAGCAGGTGTCAAGGGAATATATGCAACCTCCATTGTCAGTATTGTACTAAACTGTATCACGGCACCTCCAGCAGTAATCTTGAATATCTTGGTCATCATAGCGATCTGCAAGACACCGTCTATATACAGTCCTTCTTATCTCTTTATTGCGAATCTCTGCATGTTTCTCAGATCTTGGTGTGGGTCCCCTAGTGCAGCTTTGTATATATTGTTCACACTGGACGAAATTAGATCTAGAGAAGATAGACTCTGACTTTGTTTGCAAGATAGATGTGGGAGGTCGGAGGAATGTTCGATCATGTCTTTGGAGGGGCATCATTTTTTATTGTGTCTGCAATTAGCATCGATCTCTACCTTGCATTACATCTTGGAATGCGTTACCGTCTAGTGGTCACAACATCTCGGGTGACAAGACTGTTGGTTGTATTATGGCTGTTCGTCGTTGCGCAGGGCTCGATGCGCTTGATATTCCCATTTAGGATTTTGCGAATGTTGCAGGCATTATTGATGTTAGTATTGCTTACCATCATTGCATTCGCTTACACGATGGCATTCAAGACGTTGAAACATCACCAGACAAAACTAGCAGTTACTAGCCAAGCACCATCTTCACTGAGTATCATTAACAGTCATAGAAAGTGTCTACATTTTATGCTGTATATCCTCGGACTGATAGTGTTGGGTTACGTTCCTTTACTTCTTTCATATGTTGCCGTTGCCGTTACTGGAGTGAATGACATCACAGCAGCTGCAATGAACATTACCATCCCAATCGTTCTGGTAAATTCCTGCTTAAACCCCATTCTCTACAGCTGGAGGATCAAGGAGATCCGTTGTGCATGTACCGATATCATTCGGAAAGTGTTTTCTAAGGCCAACATTGAAGTTAATGCAATGAATAAAAAACAAAAAAGGAAAGAGTGTATTGTTTATCAAAAGCTTTCAACAGATACCACCTTAGGGCCTGAGTACATGAGGCGGGCTGATCCGGTTTGGAGAGACCGGATCAGTCCAGCAAACCGGGCTAGTCCGCTTCATGTAATCGCGATCACCGGTCTAGCCCGGTTTGGCGAGGAATTACAATTATCCCACACATTGTCCTCATGGCTGCCATTTTGTAAAACAGTGACTTCCCGCCAAAAACGGTCGCGCCAAAGGCCCCCAGCCCAGCTGGATCGCTCCATGTAATACGGGCTGAAACACAGCTCGGCAAGCCAGGTAGTTAGGTAGTACCTTACATTTTGGTTTATTATATCCTTACAAATAATCCTCCAATCAGATGTGTGTTTTAGGGTCACGTGCTAGACCTAATGAATCTGGGTCGATGACATAGTTACCGCTAGAGGTGACTGCACGGTAGCGCGTAGCGATGTTTTGATGTAGCAGTTCTTTACACCAGAAAACAGAGGAAAAGGACATCTGCATGAGCGATAATCAGAATCCGGCCGTGATCACATCCGATCCTGATTTTCCGAGGCGCCTTCATCTACCAAACCAAGATATCGTACTCTCATGCTTGATATTCATTCACAGACAGTTTCTTGAAGGAGTAATCACCTCAAAGATGTATTTCAGTTAGAGCAAACAAGGAACACGAATATAAACATTATTAACACTGAGACATACATGAACTTGAATAAAATGTTTATGAACTACATTAGTTTTAAATCATTTCCTCAAGCAAACTCCCCCAGTTAGCCCCTATAGATACCTCAGCAAAGTGTTTCTGAGTTTTCTTCTTGACGGGAAATGAAACATACCTGGAGTACAAAGCTTCGATCAACTGTCCCTGCAACTTGCCGAGTTCCTATCGAAACTACTCTTAACGCCATAGATAACTTAACGAAGTGTTTCCGAGTTTCTAAATATTCCTGTCCTAGTGCTTCCCTGAACTTCGGCATAATAAATTATCTGTGCACTATCGAGTTCCTATCGAAATTGTTGTTCTCGCAAATCTGTTTAGAGCGTTATAAACCATTTCTATGTATTAAAGACTAGAATGAAAGGCAGAGATTGTCGATTATTTATCCGGCAGCAACAACTCATGGTTGTAGAATTAACAACGCTCGCGCTCGGCCTCGGAGATAATTTCTTCCTTGTCAACACATAGCCAAAATAGTCGCCCAGGCTCCTAGTCGGGCTTTAATTTCCAATACATTTATTGAGAAATAGGAAACAGCAGGAGCCCATAACCAGGAGCGTCCATCCCGCATTCTAGGTCTATGTCAACAGCGTCCATCGCACATACTAGGTCTATGTGACAGCGTCCATCCCACATACTAGGCCTATGTGACAGCGTCCATCCTGCATACTAGGTCTATGTGACAGCGTCCATCCTGCATACTAGGCCTATGTGACAGCGTCCATCCCACATACTAGGCCTATGTGACAGCGTCCATCCTGCATACTAGGTCTATGTGACAACGTCCATCCTGCATACTAGGCCTATGTCAACAGCGTCCATCGCACATACTAGGCCTATGTGACAGCGTCCATCCCGCATACTAGGTCTATGTGACGGCGTCCATCCCACATACTTGGTCTATGTGACAGCGTCCATCCCGCATACTAGGTCTATCAGTGACAGCGTCCATCTCACATACTAGATCTATGTGACAGCGTCCATCCCACATACTTGGTCTATGTGACAGCGTCCATCCTGCATACTAGGTCTATGTGACAGCGTCCATCCCACATACTTGGTCTATGTGACAGCGTCCATCCCGCATACTAGGTCTATGTCAACAGCGTCCATCGCACATACTAGGTCTATGTGACAGCGTCCATCGCGCATACTAGGTCTTTGTCAACAGCGTCCATCCCGCATACTAGGTCTATGTGACAGCGTCCATCCCGCATACTAGGTCTATGTGACAGCGTCCATCGCACATACTAGGCCTATGTGACAGCGTCAATCCTGCATACTAGGTCTATGTGACAGCGTCCATCTCACATATACTAGGTCTATGTCAACAGCGTCCATCCCGCATACTAGGTCTATGTGACAGCGTCCATCTCACAAACTAGGTCTATGTCAACAGCGTCCATCCCGCATACTAGGTCTATGTGACAGCGTCCATCTCACATACTAGGTCTATTTCAACAGCGTCCATCCCGCATACTAGGTCTATGTCAACAGCCTCCATCGCACATACTAGGCCTATGTGACAGCGTCCATCCTGCATACTAGGTCTATGTGACAGCGTCCATCCGGCATACTAGGTCTATGTCAACAGCGTCCATCGCACATACTAGGTCTATGTGACAGCGTCCATCCCGCATACTAGTTCAATGTCACAGCGTTCATCCCGCATACCATGGAAACCCAAGTTATGGTGCGACATTTGGCGGGGGTACGACTTCTACATCTATGATAACGCCTATAGTAATCGGAATTCTTACACTAACCCCTATTCATACCAACCTCCTCCTCGATGTAGTTACAGTGACAAGCGATGCTCCTTCTTAGCCGGTAGCTTCAAGTTTACTCCAAGTGACGTAGAGGTGTTTTATGAGACCACCACCTGATCACAGCATTGTACTTCTGTTGCTTACTAACAGGTTCAAGGACTAAGTTATGATAGGGCGGTTTTCGATTTAGTGTCGAAAATAATAAGTGATTGCTTTGGTTTTGCGTTTGGTTAGCTTTTTTGATGGCTGTGAGAGGTGTTTTGTAAACTAAAACCAAACGCAATCACGTAATCAGGTTTTGCATTAGCGATAGTATCGACGATTGCGTTTACTTCGCCTCGTGATTGGTTCAAGTAAAATTAATCGTGAATTACTTCAGTTCGTGATTGGCTCATTGTGTTTTCACTTGCTCCTGTGATTGGCTATGTAATTACTTTGGTTTTGGTTTTACTATCGCTCTATGTACTAAAGTAGATTTCATATGAATGGGCAAGTTACGGTAATGACTTACGGTACGGTTACTGTACGGCATACCGTGACATTGTAATGGTTTCCCATTGTATTTGTCCTTCTTATCCAATCAAATTCCAGTATTACGGTACGTCACAGTACGGTTACGGTAAGGCTACGGACATGCCGTATTTTGTCCCACTCATAAGAAATCCGCTCTTGTTCTACCTACATTAGAGTAAAGGGGTTCGGAGAAATTGGCGAATAGTCCAATTTATAGTTCTTGAACGCCATTTCGAAAGGTAACCAGAGGCGTGTATCTAGTTAGCATGATAATTAAAATCTATCCATATTCCTAGAAAGAGGGTTTGTATCAGTGTAGGGTCAACTCCAGCCTCCATGGCTTGTATCTAGTTAGCATGATAATCAAAATCTATCCATATTCATAGAAAGAGGGTTTGTATCAGTGCAGGGTCAACTCCATCCTCCATGGCTTGTATCTAGTTAGCATGATAATCACAATCTATCCATATTCATAGAAAGAGGGTTTGTATCAGTGCAGGGTCACCTCCATCCTCCATGGCTTGTATTCTAGTTAGCATGACAATCTAAATCTATCCATATTCATAGAAAGAGGGTTTGTATCAGTGCAGGTTCAACTCCATCCTCCATGGCTTGTATCTAGTTAGCATGGTAATCACAATCTATCCATATTCCTGGAAAGAGGGTTTGTATCAGTGCAGGGTCAACTCCAGCCTCCATTGCTTGTATCTAGTTAGCATGATATTAAAAATCTATCCATATTCATAGAAAGAGGGTTTGTATCAGTGCAGGGTCAACTCCAGCCTCCATGCTATGCTAAGGCTTGGTTACCTTTCAAGAACTACGTATTGGACTATTGTCTTGTTACTCCATATTAAATAATGTTCAGATATTTTCTTCTTGTAAACGTTAGTATAAAATAAGATGCACCAAAAAGTACGTACGTACGTGGATACGGATTGATGTAGTGCTATGTCGGGACACCAAATGTTAAGGAAAATGCCATGCATGCAGCATGCAGAAGAATTCAGCGTTATATTTAAACAATAAAAATTGGGTTTAAACGTAGAGTATATGAGTTAATTGATGATTGTCGGTTTCTTATATATAGTATATAAAATGATGACGATCATATGTCAGTTAGGTCCGTTTCAGACGGAGAATATTTCATGCGCAGAACTTAAAGGGGCCGTCTCACCCACAGTGCTTAGCGTGCTTTTGTTATTGTTTATATCCGGGACTTTGACCCCTTGTTCACGGCGGGAACCTCACGAACTAAGCGTATTCTTTATGTTGGTAACATGTAATTTTGATTTGAACATGGATGACCTTGATGAAACTAATAGTACCTTACAAGTTGAATGCGAAGTCAACAAAGTGTTATACAGCAGTACTTGGCTGTACTATAACATTTACCGCTCACCCGTCGCTGCTATAAACAGAGAACACTCTCCCGGGTAATACTAATAATTATGAAAGCGAGAGGTTTCTCTGGGGTTTCTCTCCTCGGTTATATTTTTACTTGCATGCAGACAGAGAGAGATCGAGAGATCTGCTAGCAGGCAATCTCGTTACTGGCAGTAGCAGAGAACCAGTTCAAGATAGAACACTGAACGAATTACAGCTCGTTTCAATGGGAAATTATTATCTCGGCGGCTCTGTTGTCAAATTTCGTGCGAGTATAAACTTTGATCACCGGTGAATCCGAAAATCTCGGCAAAATCACTGTGTGAAAGCCCTTCGAAACCAGAGAGAGAGACCTGTTTCCACAAGTTAAACGCCGAAGCCCTCAAAATGATTTTAGGAAATTGCTCAATTCTTTTCTGGTCGACCAAGCGGAGTTTCGCTGCCTATAATATTTTGTTGACTATAATATTTACCGCTCACCCGTCGCTTCCGAACCCTGTCATCAGTACCTGACTATAAACAGAGAATACTAATAATTATGAAAAGAGGTTTCTCCCCTCGATTTTATTTTTCCCTGCAGAGAGAGAGATCATCTGCTAGCAGGCAATCTCGTTGCTGGTGCCAGAGAACCAGTTCAAGAGAGAACAGTGAACGAATAACAGCTCGCTTGAATAGGAAATTATTACCATGCAGTTTCAGCGGCTTTGTTTGTCAAATTTCGTGCGAGAATAAAAGGCTTCAAATGATCAACCCGGTGAATCCGAAAATCTCGGCAAAATCACTGTGTGAAAGCCCTTCGAAACCAGAGAGAGAGACCTGTTTCCACAAGTTAAACGCCGAAGCCCTCAAAATGATTTTAGGAAATTGCTCAATTCTTTTCTGGTCGACCAAGCGGAGTTTCGCTGCCTATAATATTTTGTTGACTATAATATTTACCGCTCACCCGTCGCTTCCGAACCCTGTCATCAGTACCTGACTATAAACAGAGAATACTAATAATTATGAAAAGAGGTTACTCCCCTCGGTTTTATTTTTCCCTGCAGAGAGAGAGATCATCTGCCAGCAGGCAATCTCGTTGCTGGTGCCAGAGAACCAGTTCAAGAGAGAACAGTGAACGAATAACAGCTCGCTTGAATAGGAAATTATTACCATGCAGTTTCAGCGGCTTTGTTTGTCAAATTTCGTGCGAGTATAAAAGGCTTCAAATGATCAACCCCGTGAATCCGAAAATCTCGGCAAAATCACTGTGTGAAAGCCCTTCGAAACCAGAGAGAGAGACCTGTTTCCACAAGTTAAACGCCGAAGCCCTCAAAATGATTTTAGGAAATTGCTCAATTCTTTTCTGGTCGACCAAGCGGAGTTTCGCTGCCTATAATATTTTGTTGACTATAATATTTGGCTAAAGTGAACAATCTGCACCGAAAAAGTGGTCGGTAAGTGGTCGGCCGACCACTTACCGACCACTTACCGACCACTTACCAACCACTTACCAACCACTTACCGACCACTTACCGACAACACTTGAGAACTGCAGTTTAGATGGTTTCCTCTGCCATTTATGCATTGTAACATACGTTTACTATGTTGTAGACAGTTGGATATTGATGAAAATAGTGTACTCATTATTTTTGTCTGTTCTTCTTTGCAGCAATTTCTCAGTATGAATGCCAAAAATGGTCACACTCAACTCCGTGAATTAGCGAACCCGACAATACTTGAGAACTGCAGTTTAGATGTTTCCTCTGTCATTTATGCATTGGAACATATGCTTACTATGTTGTAGACAGTTGGATATTGATGAAAATAGTGTACTTGTCTCTTCTTCTTTGATCTTCTTCTTTGCAGCATTCACTCCGTGAATTAGCGAACCCGCGCCATCTTGGACGGCCATCTTGCCATTTAACAACACAGGCAGCCCGCAGCAAATAAACATACTGCTATCTGCTAACAGTGATCGACTTTATTCATTCATTATAGACTATAATTATTGTGCAAACTACAAGTTTGGCGTGTCGAGAAGAGGCCATTTATTATTAGCGTAAGCATGCCGCGAAGAAGATGCCATTTATTTTGTTTGTCGGCCCATCCCTTAGTAGCGCCAGCATGCCGACAAGAGGCCATTTATTTTGTTCTGTCGGCCCATCCCTTGTTGTGCAACAGTTTACCGCTTTCACTAATTAGTAGCGCCAGCGTGCCGACAAGAGGCCATTTATTTTGTTTTGTCGGCCCATCCCTTGTTGTGCAACAGTTTACCGCTTTCACTAATTAGTAGCGCCAGCGTGCCGACAAGAGGCCGTTTATTATTAGAGTAAACATGCCGCGAAGAAATAGATGTTTTATTAAAACCAATTAATGTCAGGATAAGGGTTTCTGCAAGTTTGTCGGCAAGATCCCTCGTTGTGCAACAGTTTGTTACCGCTTTCACTAATTAGTAGCGCTAGCGTGCCGACAAGAGGCCGTTTATTATTAGAGTAAACATGCCGCGAAGAAATATATATTATTAAAACGTGCCGCGCCGCAAAGTAATATATTTTTTATTAAAGCCAATTAAGGTCAGCTAGGTTATGGGTTTCTGCATGAGGTCATTGCCTTTCAGAGATGGTGTGGCTCCTAAAGGAGCCGTTGGTTGTGGTTTATCAGACTAATCTGATTGGTAGAACGCCTCATCAAAGGCCATTGGCAGCAGCCTCCCATCAGCTCTCATCGCAGCCATCTCTTCTCTGAAATTCCCAAGTTTTCTCCGGCATGTCTGTTCTATCGTCTTCACTGATGATACACCATTCCTTGACGCTTCTCGAAGAACAACGGAGAAGCACTGCGAGTCTACCAGCTTTAGTTCCGCGATACCAACGAAATCCCTCACCGTGCTTGGGTGTCCTGGTTTGGAGGCTCTGGTCTTGTACCATTCTCTTTCAGGAGAGCGATCTCGTCATCTTTTGCCTTTACAAGGTCTTGAAGCTCTGTAGTTGCCTTTGTTAACTGCTCCACTTTAGTGCAGAGTCGGTCTATCGTTTGCTGCTTGTCCCTGTTTAGGCGCACCAGTTCATCGTTGTCTTCTTTCAACTCTTCGTTGTCATTCTTTTCTTTTCGCAGTCTTTCCAGCTCCAATGTCAGCAACTTCTTCTCATGAGGCCACGTTTCATTCTGGATCTTAATTGATTGGTAGGCCTGCGCGACTTGCTGGTGCTTCCTCACTAGCTGATCGAAACACTTCTTGTAGTTAATCGGTTCATGATCCGATCCTGAATCAGATGCTGAATCTGATTCAGATGGCTGTGGGACTGGAGCAGCCTTTGGCATGGTCTTTGCTCTCTTTTTTGGCAACTGGCATCCACATCGGCGTTTATCGTCTCCACAAGAGCTACATACATTAACCAGCTTTAGTTCCGTTAGGACTGGTAACAAGTGATGGCATGCGGTCAAAACAAAATGGGGGGGTTTCTCACTGTAAGCATGTCCTGAAATTGTTAAAGCAAAAGTGCACTTGAAAACACTTGAAAACTTCGCTAAATTCTCCATTAAGTTCAGGTGTATTTAGACTTGTTCTATTAATGATTTTGGATTTAAAATGGTTAGGGTTTTTTCAAATTTGGGGATTAGGTTTTAGAAGGTTTGTATGAAAATTCGACAAAATGAATTATTAATATGCTTACACTGAGAAAGCGCCCCCGACGGGTTTACGCTCGTGAAGAACTATCGATGTTATTGTTGGCCCTCATTGTTGCAAGAACACTAAAGTGTTGTGAAACTATCTTTAGAAGCTTTTAAGTGTTCTTATATGGTATTTTATTTCAACTGGACCTAGTGAAGAGATGACAAACACGTAATTTTTGAGGTCAAAACAAAATGGCGTCGGGTTTACGCTCGTGAAGAACTATCGATGTTATTGTTGGCCCTCATTGTTGCAAGAACACTAAAGTGTTGTGAAACTATCTTTAGAAGCTTTTAAGTGTTCTTATATGGTATTTTATTTCAACTGGACCTAGTGAAGAGATGACAAACACGTAATTTTTGAGTTCGCAAGTTACCGACCACTTACCAACCACTTACCAACCACTTACCGACCACTTACCGACCACTTACCGACCACTTACCGACACAGTTTTACCGACCACTTACCGACCACTTACCGACCACTTACCAACCACTTACCGACCACTTACCGACCACTTACCGACCACTTACCGACCACTTACCAACCACTTACCGACCACTTACCGACCACTTACCGACCACTTACCGACCACTTACCGACCACTTACCGACCACTTACCGACCACTTTTTTTCGGTGCAGATTGTTCACTTTAGCCATAATATTTACCGCTCACCCGTCGCTTCCGAACCCTGTCATCAGTACCTGACTATAAACAGAGAATACTAATAATTATGAAAAGAGGTTTCTCCCCTCGGTTTTATTTTTCCCTGCAGAGAGAGAGATCATCTGCTAGCAGGCAATCTCGTTGCTGGTGCCAGAGAACCAGTTCAAGAGAGAACAGTGAACGAATAACAGCTCGCTTGAATAGGAAATTATTACCATGCAGTTTCAGCGGCTTTGTTTGTCAAATTTCGTGCGAGTATAAAAGGCTTCAAATGATCAACCCGGTGAATCCGAAAATCTCGGCAAAATCACTGTCTAAAAGCCCGAATTCCGCCCTTCGAAACCAGAGAGAGACCTGTTTCCACAAGCCCTGAAAATGATTTTAGGAAACTGTTCTTCAAGTGGAGTTTTGTTGCAGATTGTAGTCACGTAAGCCAGCCACGGTGTTCGGCAAAAACCCAAATCGGCTCCAACTAAGCGCTAATATATCTTTACATATAAAGATTACATGTAATGGTCAGAATAGCTTCTCCATGTTGAAGGTGGAAATCGTGGACACAAACGGACAATTATTTCCTTTCGTTGAGGACGAACGAGACTGGCATCCATCAGAGGACTACGGCCACCTGAAATAAAACTAAAATTTGCATGACCAAATAATTTAAAACACTTAAATAAGAGGCTCAATAAGAAGTGCAATACAAAAAGGATCAACCTAGTATGATTTTTTTGACGATAGCTGGAAGGATGTCAGAGATGTAGAGAAGATTAAAACCACTACCATAAAACTCTGGATTTCGATGGCATCGAAAATGGCCGCTATGCTATGTGAGCGCGCTAAGCACTGTGGGTGAGACGGCCCCTTTAAAGTGCATGTGAGCCCTAGCCAGTTATCATTAATGGCACGCAGCCGGCCAAGATTCATAATTTTTATCGCAAGCTTGCAAGTAACATTCAAACTCTAGAAACAATGGGTAAAATACAAGAGATAAATGGCTTTGTGCACACAACTCTCGAGAAGCTACCAGGAATTAGAGCAGACCTGGTTCGTTTGGACGATGACTGGCAAGAGTGGGGTTTTCCAGAACTGATCGAGAATCTCAAGAAATGGTATGACCGCAACCCCATAGGTGATGACCGGAAGTCAGATCAGCCCAGCCACCGCCCACCGAGGAAGGACTACGTCTACCATACCAAACCGGACGACGCAAAGGCACCACGCTGTTGCATCTACTGCGACGCGGAGTGCCATAAGTCCACAGCCTGTGAGAAGATAAAGGACGTAAAACAACGCAAGAAAATCCTTAGTGAGAAGAAATTGTGCTTTAACTGCACGGGATCTAAACATCGAGCGTACGAGTGTCTTGGCAAACACACCTACCAACACTGCAGTGGTAAACACCATACGTCCATATGCGACAAGCGGTCCAGCTCTGGTCATATGATGCTGGCAACAGGTGAAGGGACAGTGATTTACCCCGTGGCAGTTGTGGTCGTAGACGGAATCAAGTGCAGAGCATTACTAGACACCGGGGCAGGAAGTTCTTACGCGTCTGCGGCTCTCATACATCGCCTCAACAAGCAGCCAGTGCTTACCGAGCGCAAGAGAATCGATATGATGATGTGTTCCACAACACAGAAAATCGAGGGCTACAACGTCAAGATCCAGAGTGTTGATGGGAAGTTCGAGATGACAACGAGGGTTAGCAAAGTTGACAAAGGCGTTCTACTTACAGTCCCTAACCCGAGATATGAGGAACGGATAAACAAGTATCGGCACCTAGAGGGTGTGGTCATGGACGACAATGATACGAAGAATGAGTTACCCATCCATGTAATACTCGGTGCAAGCGAATATTCAAGAATTAGACTGATGCGAAACCCAGGATTGGACAGCCGTCTCAACCAATCGCTGAACTAACCAGTCTAGGATGGACAATGATGTCCTCGGGTAGAGAAACCGACCTCTCCAACTTGTACCTAACGAGATCATCTGCAGCGGAGATCGAGCAGCTGTGCAGCCTCGATGTGTTGGGTCTGCAGGACAAACCAGAGGGGGATCAGCAGATCCTACATTACGAGTTCATAGAGTAGTTGAATCAGAGTGAGGAAGGATGGTACGAGACGGGGTTGCTATGGAAACCAGGTCATGACCCCCTCTCGAACAACGAGCGTGGTAGCATAAGGAGGCTAGAAGGCCTGGTGAAGAAGCTACAGAAAGCTGTTAGAGAAATATGAGATAATACAGGAACAACTGGGCGAGGGAATAGTCGAGAGGGTGAGTGAGGAACCGAAAGGAAGAGAGTTTTACATCCTGCATAAGCCGGTCATTAAGGAATCGGCGGAGACAACAAAGGTCAGAATCGTGTTTGACGCTTCAGCCAAGGCAACCGAAAGCAGCCCGTCGTTGAATGACTGCTTAGAGACAGGTCCTCCACTTCAAAACCTGCTGTGGGATGTTCTTGTGCGAAGTCGTCTAAAGCCGATCGCTTTGGCAGGCGACATCAAACAAGCCTTCCTTCAAGTTCGCATAAGATCCAAAGACAGAGATGGGTTGCGTTTCCACTGGATAAAGAACCAAGACCCATCCACAGTCGAAGTACTCAGATTAACCAGAGCGTTATTCGGACTAGTGCAATCACCGTTCTTGCTAGCCGGAACACTACAGCAACACCTGAACATCCTGAAAGAAAGGTACCCACAGGAGGTAGAGGAGACTAATGAACAGTATATACGTAGATGACATCATTACAGGTGGAGAAACTAAGAGCGCTTCACAAATGGCACTCCAACGAGGCAGAGCTGGAGGGTAGGAGCGAACTCCATGATGACGAGCAACAGAGCTACGCCAAACAACAGTTGGGAGTGGCGAAAGGGGAAACCAAGATGCTGGGGCTTCCATGGAACAAGAAGGAAGATACAATAGCTGTAACCTTTCCTGAGAAACCTGCTGAGACAACTAAGAGAGAAATACTGCGGTACCTCGCCTCAGTGTATGACCCGCTCGGTCTAGTGTCGCCTGTGACTCTCGTGGGAAAGCTTCTGTTTCGTGACGTATGCGATCGTCACCTACCATTGGACGAGAAGGTGTCAGATAATATCGGTCAACAGTGGCAGAGGTTTGTGAGGAGCCTCCCTGACAAGGTTGAAGAACCACGCAGCCTTGCGAGCTTCAAGGAGCCTATTGAAGCCATTCATCTTCATGCATTCGGTGACACAAGTGGAGTAGGTACGTCAGCAGCTGTGTATGTCGTAGTCCAGCAGGCTTCAGGAGTGACGAAGGGTTTGCTAGCGGCGAAGTCTAGGCTGGCCAAGAAAAGCCTCACGATCCCAAGATTGGAGCTTGTGTCGGCGCATATGGCAGCCAACTTGGTAGATAATGTAAAGAATGCACTTAAGGGCTACCCGGTCAACTCAGTCCACGGATGGCTGGATAGCACAGTGGCGCTTCATTTGCTCAAGGGAGGAGGTACATACAGGCAGTTCGTGGCTAACAGGGTAAACAAGATCAACGCCAAGAACTACATAGAGTGGAGACATGTCGGTACTGATCAGAATCCGGCTGACGTAGGAAGTAGAGGATGTAAGCTTGACAAGTTGTCCAACTCATGGCTGCATGGACCAGAGTGGTTGGCTCATCCACACCGGACGACATTGTGACAGAATCGAGCAAGGAGACAGAAGCTGAAACCAAACTGACAAGGGACATTTTCGCAGAAGCGGTAGAAACCAAAGACGAATTCGACGAACTTTTAGACAAGCGTACCTTCTGGCGAGCAATCAGAATCACGGCGTGGATTACGCGATTTCTTCAGAATTGCAAGGATAAGAAGTCAGCACGAGTTGTCGGGCCACTAACGACCGCTGAGACAGAGAAGCAGGCGAAGTGGTGGATAAAGAGAGAACAAGAGAGGTACTGAGTGTCACGGACAAGTTCAAGGAAGACCAGTTGAGGCTCAACTTACAGAAGAGTGACCAAGGAATCTACGAGTGTCGAGGAAGGATTCAAGGGAGCTACCCTATCTATCTACCGCCCAGCGGAGTGTTAACAGAGAAGATGGTGGAAGATGCGCATCTCCTAACCTTACACGGGGGAGTCGGCCTCACAATGTCACTTATCAGACGTGATTATTGGATACCGCGTCTTAGGCAGTTAACAAAGAAAGTCGTGAACCACTGTTACGGGTGCAAGAAGTTCCACGCCACGGCGTTCTATAATCCTCCACCGGGGAACTTGCCAGTTGCCCGCACTGAGGGTTCGACACCGTTCCAAGTGCTTGGTGTAGATTATGCTGGGCCTATAACCTACAAGATATCAGAGAAGAAGGAGGGCAAGGCCTACGTATGCTGTTCGCTTGTAGCCTAACTAGAGCCATTCACATTGAGCTGCTACCTGACCAAACCACGGAGGGGTTTCTCAAAAGCTTCAAATGGGTCATCGCTAGACGGGGGAGACCACAGAAGATATACTCCGACAACGGAAGGAGTTTCGTGTCTGCAGCAAAGTGGCTCAAGAATGTCATGAAGGATGAGAAGATACAAGACTATTTGGCTCACCAGAACATCGTATGGCAGTTCAACCTCAGTCGTGCCCCGTGGTGGGGAGGGCAGTTCGAGAGGTTAGTCGGAGTTGTCAAGCAAGCTTTCTACAAGGCAGTGGGACGAGCGAATCTGACGTGGAGTGAGCTTGAGGATGTGATCCTTGACGTAGAGGTCGCAATCAACAACCGTCCGTTATCTTACGTGGAAGATGATGTTCAGCGTGCGGTCCAACAGCTGTGTCCAATGGAGTTGTCTTGCGACAGGACGGAGGTGCGACATGATGACCAGCCGCTGAACCCAAGTGCTAGAGTAGTTGCTCCGAGACGTGCAGCAGTGGATGCAGCAGATCGTATCAGGCAGATTGCGGAGCAGGAGGAGCAAGGCTGATAATATGAACATTCAGACCTGTTATGAAAAACATTGTTACTTTTAACTTTTATAAGCAGAGCTGTAATAGCTAGTGATGAGAACCTGTTATGTATTTGCTACCTTCGGTATTAAATAGGGGGAGAGTGTCGGAGCGGAAATGAGTTGTATAACGTGACATTTGCGTGACGCGTGCGAGAGGCGTGATCTAGCTGTCATTCAAGTAAAATCACTGGGACAAGAAGACGAGCGAGGAAGTCTTCACTTCGGTGTGTGTGAGCGAGCGAAACTACGAGACTTGTAAGCGTTGAAATCCTCAATTAGTGAGTAGTATGTGTAGAAATAAAACTGTGATTCAATAAAGTGTCGGTGCATGGGAACTATTCACGACAAAAGTATGTATGTCGAGCCCTAGCCAGTTATCATTGATTTAAAGGTCAAAGTGCATATGAGACCTAGCCAGTTATCACTGATTTAAAGGTCAAAGTGCATATGAGACCTAAAGTAACCAGTTATCATTAATTTAGAGATCAAAGTACATATGAGCCCTAGATAGTTATCATGGATTTAAAGGTCAACCTAAGCGCTAGATAGTTATCATTGATTTAAAGGTCAAAGTGCATATGAGCCCTAGCCAAGTATCATCGATTCAGAGGTCAAAGTGCATATATCCATCTCGGATTATTTCATTGAAATTAAACATATCTTCTTGGAAGTGTGAAAGATTCGGTCGCTTCTCGTGCTGGACTCCTTATATTGTGCGTTTACCTGCCTGTACGAGATGGAATGCCTCTCGTCCAAGATCGATTCAGTACCAAACGGAGAAGGGCTATTCAATTGTCAGTAATCTGCCCACTGATAAACACAACTCCAGCGCTGAGCTTCGCAACTGCTTTGATCCTTCTTTTCACCACTACAGTCCACTGGTAAGTGTGTTTTGTTTCTGTTAGGAGAAGTTCATTTAATTGATGGATATTGAAGTAAGCGTTTTCAACTAACAATGCATATTACTGATTTCATCTGACATCTTTATGCAAGTGTCTCCTTTTCAGTTCTTATGTGAAATTAAGGTTTTCTAAAACACCTTGCGAAATGTTCAACATGGCGTCGTCTCTTCTCCAAGATCAACCGTTCAGCCAACTCAGATAATCAAGAAGTCACAATTCACTCGAAGATCACTTTACAAGTAGCGAACAAAGAAAGCCGGATCTGGAAAAAAAGAGAATAATCGTAAATGACACTAATATTTGAAATAATCTGGCAAGCCAATACTGTAGACCTTGACGTCTTTTACTGGTTGTCGCAAATTCTGTTTACAAAGAGTAATGTGCGGATGTTCCAGAATGTTCATTATTATTATTATATAGCTAAGTAATTTCGCGAGCTATATGATTGGCCAACTTGCGGTCCATAAGTTCGCGCGCTTCGGTCCACAACTTACGCTACGGACCTCGCAATCAGTAAGAGGTATTTATCCTATAAATCTTATACTTGTCAGCCATTCAGAGCTCAGCTTTACTATGAAATATGGCTATAGATCAGGCCAATGAAATGCAGGAAATTTCGCGAGATTTCTTTATCAGCCAATAAGAATTTTTGCATGCAGGATTCTTGTTCACGGTATTTGCTTATATATTTTCTAGTAATTAATGCCATGTTTTTTTAATGTTATCGGATTCATTTTAGGAATTCATTAAGGACCATGCATTAAAGTGCCTATAACCCCAAAAATATTATTTTTTACATCGATTCTATATAGCGCCCTGACTAAGAATTCGAAAAAATAAAAGTGAAAAACCTAAACTTAGATGATTTTAGTAGCATCAAAGTTAGGGAAAACATCCGCGTTTTGGGCTGCCTGTTTCCAGTTGGAAATCAGCGCAAGTCTTGTTGAGGGCCTGGAGTTGTGACGTCAATCGGACGTCATTTGACTACAACTACCAGAATCCTTTGCTCGGTTTCTTTTGTTCCTCTAGTTTAGACCATTGTCTTGCTATTCTCAAAGGAGTTGGAAAATCTGAATAAGGACTGGAAAACTTCCCATTTTTCCATACTATGTCAATTGTATGTAAAGCACAATTTTCCATAGTATGGAAATATATTTACAAACTGTTTCCATACTATGTAAATCAATTTCCAACAATTTCCATACAATGGAAAATTAAAGAAGTATGTAAAGTGTTTGGAAATTCAATTTACAAACACGTGTGTATTTTGTATACCTTGTAAATAGTTTGGATAAATATGGACATCACATCTTTGTAAATTAACTGTAAATTGTATGTAAATACGGAGTGAGGGCGGAGGAACAGAACAGGGAGGAGGGAGAATTGGCAAAAAAGTAATCAGGGAGGAGGGTGAAATGCATGTCCAGAAAAACTAGGGAGGAGGAAGAATTTAGCATACAGGGAGAGGGAAAAAATGGGATCTACATACATGCTCTAGAGAGAAATTTTAAAACTCACTAGGGAGGAGGGAGAAATGTCGGAAAAAAATAGGGAGGAGTGAGATTTCACTACCCGTTCCTCTCCACTCCGGAGTGTACAAACCTTGTAAATAGTCTGTAAATGCAATTTAGGAGGCCCGTGGAAGTTTGTAAATAGTTTGTAAATTGTTTGTAAATGCAATTTAGGAGGCCCGTGAAACTTTGTAAATAGTTTGTAAATTGTTTGTAAATGCAATTTAGGAGGCCCGTGGAAGTTTGTAAATTGTTTGTAAATTGTTTGTAAATGCAATATAGGAGGCCCGTGGAACTTTGTAAATTGTTTGTAAATTGTTTGTAAATTGTTTGTAAATGCAATTTAGGAGGCCCGTGGAACTTTGTAAATAGTTTGTAAATTGTTTGTAAATGCAATTTAGGAGGCACGTGGAACTTTGTAAATTGTTTGTAAATGCAATTTAGGAGGCCCGTGGAACTTTGTAAATAGTTTGTAACTTGTTTGTAAATGCAATTTAGGAGGCCCGTGGAAGTTTGTAAATAGTTTGTAAATTGTTTGTAAATGCAATTTAGGAGGCCCGTGGAAGTTTGTAAATTGTTTGTAAATTGTTTGTGAATGCAATTTAGGAGGCCCGTGGAACTTTGTAAATTGTTTGTAAATGCAATTTAGGAGGCCCGTGGAACTTTGTAAATTGTTTGTAAATTGTTTGTAAATGCAATTTAGGAGGCCCGTGGAACTTTGTAAATTGTTTGTAAATTGTTTGTAAATGCAATTTAGGAGGCCCGTGGAAGTTTGTAAATTGTTTGTAAATTGTTTGTAAATGCAATTTAGGAGGCCCGTGGAACTTTGTAAATTGTTTGTAAATGCAATTTAGGAGGCCCGTGGAACTTTGTAAATTGTTTGTAAATTGTTTGTAAATGCAATTTAGGAGGCCCGTGGTACTTTGTAAATTGTTTGTAAATTGTTTGTAAATGCAATTTAGGAGGCCCGTGGAACTTTGTAAATTGTTTGTAAATTGTTTGTAAATGCAATTTAGGAGGCCCGTGGAAGTTTGTAAATAGTTTGTAACTTGTTTGTAAATGCAATTTAGGAGGCCCGTGGAAGTTTGTAAATAGTTTGTAAATTGTTTGTAAATGCAATTTAGGAGGCCCGTGGAAGTTTGTAAATTGTTTGTAAATTGTTTGTGAATGCTATTTAGGAGGCCCGTGGAAGTCTGTAAATTGTTTGTAAATTGTTTGTAAATGCAATTTAGGAGGCCCGTGGAAGTTCGTAAATAGTTTGTAAATTGTTTGTAAATGCAATTTAGGAGGCCCGTGGAAGTTTGTAAATAGTTTGTAAATTGTTTGTAAATGCAATTTAGGAGGCCCGTGGAAGTTTGTAAATTGTTTGTAAATTGTTTGTAAATGCAATTTAGGAGGCCCGTGGAAGTTTGTGAATAGTTTGTAAATTGTTTGTAAATGCAATTTAGGAGGCCCGTGGAACTTTGTAAATAGTTTGTAAATTGAGATTGAAGTCATTTTTTTTTCAAATGTATGCAGTTTTATCTTTGAATTCTAGCTAAATCAAGGTCAGCGTAATAAAAAGATAGGATATGGTTTACAATTTCCACAGTTGACTGCCACTTCCTATCCTTACTGTCAACCTCCTGTACGCGGACACCTCCCGTAAGCGGACAGCTGTGGTGTAATTACAGTAGTGTAATTACAGCAATCCCACACAATCCTACACATGCAGTAGTAATAAAACAGCTAGGTCAACAACTACATGTACAATAGGCGTCAAAATGTTCACGATTTAATAGTTATTCTTATAGAGCACATGCATCATAATTTAACCATGTGTTAGTTATTTATATACATCTTTCAAACGATCTAAAGTTACTTACAGAACCGTATATTTCATAACTTTCTCCGGGAAAGAGGAACTTTGATGACTGGCTGAAACATTATGAGATTTATGGAGACTGAAGTACAAATTACCAGTTGCGTGAGTTAGCCGGTGGTATATTTAAACTTGACAAGGAGGTACATGCTCATCGATATCAAGTGGACTCGTGAACTGATCCCAGGATGCATTGCTTTTCTAAAGACCGCTGACGTGCGGGCACAGCGCGCCATTTTGAAAACTAACGGCTTCGATTCGGCGGGACGACGTGCGATCTCTTGTGATCTCTTGGGTTCGATCTCTTGTATAATATGGCTTCCACACTGAGCAAAGGGTTTTCAAAACACATGTGAGATAAGAAAACTTAAAGGTAAGATTTGATCTTTCAATTGTTGTGGATTGTAACGAGAAAAGGGAATGTCGCGCTAGGTTATCATACTTTTAGTTCAGCTGTTGTTTTCAAACGGATAATTTCGATTCATGCCTCATGGTCTTGACTGGTTCCGTCCTCCCAAGAGAGTACAGAGAGACACGTCTCTGTCGGGAGGAACGAACAGAAGAGACGGCTGAATTTCAGGCTAGGTCTTCATTATTTGAAAGCCTTTACCTTATCCATTTAATGACCAAATCCATGAGAGTACATTGTAACTCTTTAACGAAGGATCGAACTACTGTTCGAAGACTGAAGAGAGTGAAATGCCTCACTTTTATAAAGACAGTGTCAGTGATATTTGTAAAACAGAAATTTCATTTATACAGCAAAAGGGTATATTGCTTTTTAGAAGTGAAATTTCACGGGTTTATACATTGCAATTCAACCAAATTCAGTCACAGGCGACCCAAGCTGGTATCCGGTCGTTTCGCCTACGAGTCGTTTCGCCTACGGTCAGTTCGCCTACGTCTTGAGTCGATTCGCCTACGTATTTAAGGTCGATTCGCCTACGTATTAGGTCGATTCGCAAATGTGTTATATTCATATACTATATATAGCTGTATACTGTATAAATAAAGAATATATACTGTAGAAATAAAGAAATAAAAGATATAAAAACCAACTGTGCTATGACTCGGAATTGTGATAAATTTTCACTTTACAACTTATCTCAGTTCTAGACTACAACATACCCCGTAACTTTTATCATTTGAAAGCTTTTAATGCATACTTTCACTGCGTTTTCAAGAGAGCATCTAAAATCATGGAAAATTTACTTCGACTCGGAATGGCGTCTCGGTTGCCTATGACGCCGAAGCCGAACTAAGTGATAAATTTTCACTTTACAACTTATCTCAGTTCTAGAGTCGTTCTAGACTACAACATACCCCGTAACTTATATCATTTGAAAGCTTTTAATGCATACTTTCACTGTGTTTTCAAGAGAGCATCTAAAATCATGGAAAATTTACTTCGACTCGGAATGGCGTCTCAGTTGTTATGACGCCGAAGCCGAACTAAGTGATAAATTTTCACTTTACAACTTATCTCAGTTCTAGAGTCGTTCTAGACTACAACATACCCCGTAACTTATATCATTTGAAAGCTTTTAATGCATACTTTCACTGCGTTTTCAAGAGAGCATCTAAAATCATGGAAAATTTACTTCGACTCGGAATGGTGTCTCAGTTGTTATGACGCCGATTCGTTGTCAAGGGGTTTAGCGGTCTTGGAATGATCTTGTTATTAGTGGCGATAAGCGGCAAACTGGGAGGGGGAGTTAATTTGAATTGAAGTCGATTTCAATGGAAGTGGTTTCAATAGAAATAACATTTGAATGGAAGTGAATTTCAATGGGAGTGGTTTCAATGGAATTAACATTTGAATGGAAGTGAATTTCGATGGGAGTGGTTTCAATGGAATTAACATTTTAATGGAAGTGAATTTCGATGGGAGTGGTTTCAATGGAATTAAGGAGAAGGACTTTTTGTCTACAAGAAGGTAAACGTGGCTTCACAAAAAAAAAATAGTGAGTCAAAAAATGGAAAACAACGACATAACAGTGACCGATTATGAATGTTTTTCCCTTTTGTCTCGCCTTAGGTCTTGAAGAAGCTCATCCATCTGCTACCTGTCCAACCCTCAGTCCAGCGGGTCACCTTAGATTTCGAGACGGCCCTGTGGAAAGCCTTAAGGTCTGTTCTGCCAGCAGTGCAGCTTCAGGGCTGCGTTTTCCACTGGACTCAGGCACTATGGAGGAAGGTTAGTTATCTGACATCATAAATTCATGAAAGGAGAGAACATAACAACATGGCGAAGTACTTAGTACTAAATGAAAACGTACTAAATTATAGTTATTTTCTTGTCAATAGGTACAAGAACTTGGCCTACAGGTTGCATTACACTGACGACAACGCTGTATACCAATACATTCGTAAGCTGATGGCCCTCCCATTTCTTCCACATCACGAGATTTCGCCGATGTTCGTGCGGCTCAGCCTACAGGCACAGAGTGAACCGCTCCGCGACCTCTTAAAGTATGTAAAGCGCCAATGGATTGACAGTAGCATCTTCTCCCCCAAGGACTGGAGTGTCTATAAGCAGCCGATTCGCACCAACAACGACATAGAAGGGTGGCACAACGCACTCAACAGACGTGCTGGTGGCCGATGCAGACTACCCCTTTATTCAATGATCGAGCTTCTCGACCGTGAGGCAAGACTGACCGCGGTCAACATCAGGCTGGTTTCAGATCATAAACTGAAACGTATCCAAAGGAAAAAAATACCGGCAGCTGCAAGCCAAGCTGTTCGGGCAGTGGGAAATGTATGAAAATCGAGAAAAAACCGCTGCTCAACTTTTGAAGTTCTGCTCACGCCTCAATGGACCAGCACGTACACAGTGACTTAGCAAAATATAAATATAGCAACATATAAATGCTTGTAAATATTTTAAAACTATAATAAAGAAGTTGGAAAAAATATGTTATTCCTTAGTTTTGTATTTAATAGTTATCTATACAAAGACTTAATACGTAGGCGAATCGACCTAATACGTAGGCGAATCGACCTTAAATACGTAGGCGAATCGACTCAAGACGTAGGCGAACTGACCGTAGGCGAAACGACTCGTAGGCGAAACGACCGCAATTCGAAGGTAGTCGTTTTCCCATGTGTGGTCACAATTAGCGTTTATCATTATGACTAAAACACAGACTTAGCATTTACAATGTACAGTATAATGCACCTATCAGCGGCTTCCCCGAGGGGTCGACCCCCGTGGTAACCAGGGGGATTGTAAAAAGACAGAAACAATCTTGATGATTTCCCCCAGGGGTAGGGGAATCGTCCCTTTCAAAGTCCCCTGGTTAGGTCTTCCACGACCTACAATCCGCCGTGATTTTGCACGAAATGAGATCGAGGGAGCTGAATTGACTACTGAACACTCTATTTTTAACAGAAATGTAACTTTATTAACACTTCAATGATATAAAAGTTAACAATTCTTGCTCGAGCAACATGCATTTTGTTTTAGCATTAATGAATAAGAAAATTCGATATTTTGGCAAAACTAAACATAAAAAAGTTATGCTTCATATGTAATGATTTCATTTATGCCAAACTTGGTGACAGATGGTCAACAGATAACCCCAAAAGGATTGGATTTTAAAAGTCGTCCTTAAGCCCAAGTCAAGAATACTCGGCATCGAAATTCTACACTGGTCGTCTCGGTATATCTCATATCACGCTTTAACTCTCGTATTAATAAACAAGAAGGGACAATCTCCGTGGTTAGTTTCCCTGATGACAAAAACAATTTGAACAAATCCCCCACCCCAGTTTTCCAACCCTAAAACAAAGTCGAGCATTTCCCCGACCCCAGGGGCAATGTTTGCATTCAATCCTCCTGTATTCCCCCACATATCTCCGTGGTTACCCCGGGGGTCGACCCCACGGGGAAGCCGCTGATAGGTGCATAAGCGCTTCGGTTCCTTGCTACGAACTTATTTTTGAAAAACATGTAGGAAGAATTGTCGTAAATCTTTGCAGAAGTTTTTAGCTGAGGATTCTACACTTTAGTCCAATGCTAATTCGGCCAATTGTGGAAAACTTTCATTCGCGGACCGGTATTGTTGATCTGCGGTATTCTTCAGCAGTTATTCTCTGGAGTTGAACGAGTTAATGAGGCACTGAGGTGCGTGTAGTTCCGTGCGTGTATATTAATTACAACCTGGTAAAAGGCCATTTCAGCTTTTCTGGGCCCTGCATCTCTTTATTAAATTCAATGAAACACTGACTACCCTGAATTAAAGTTCTATATATTAACACTACCATTTTGAAATTTTATTTTAATTTAGCCCCCCTCCCCCTCCTAACCAATCTTAAATAGGGAATCTCGTCTGAAAAACGATGTTTTCTGTGAAATGATTGTTATGCATGCCTAATTTAAATCTGTTTCTGTGTTTGTCTCCAGTAATTTTTATACTAGATATCATTTATGCATCTATTTTCCCGTCGATAAAACTCATTTAAATTTCCTGCGTGCTGCCATCTTGGATTTTATGACATCATAGTGTTGCCTCTATTGTCAGAAAACAATAGCTATTTTGTTGTGTAACAATAAGGGTAATACGGTGACGTCATGATATCCAATATGGCAGCACACAGGTCATTTGAATGTGTTTTATCGACAGGAAAATGTGCATAAATGACAATCTAATGTATACAGGAGACACACAGAAACAGACTTAGGCATGCATAACAATCATTTGACAGAAAACATCGTTTTTCAGACGAGATTCCCTTTAAAAACAAGACATGGAATTTAATTAAAGTGGCCTTAGGGACTGTATTTTATTCTTTAACATAACATTCCCCATGTGCCGTTTCATGTGTGCAATACTGAACAGTACTGTGATTTTGACATTTATGATTATGCTTGAACTCAAACATTTACGGGTGTACAGAAGAACATTCATAATTTAAGAGCTTGCTTTTTTTCATTAAATAAGCCCCCCTCTAATATCCCCCCTCTTAAAGGCCTAAACTTAATTAAGTCCCTGGGCGTTTACAATATATACAGGTAACATTTAGGGATGTAAATACATGTAAGAGCACTTCATCTGCTACTTTGCCAATTACATGTAGGTTTCACTGGGTGTTTTTTAGAGACCCAGCAACCCTAGTAGCTATATAATTGAAGGGACTGCAGTGATGTAGTAATCCTTACTGGTCAAATTTTAGGCCTGACAATCCAAACTGAAATAATATAATGTAAATTCTAGAAGTTCCCTACATAATGTTCTGATGTGCTGTTATTCCTACTTGCCAAAAAGATCATAGAATGAAAGCAATCTACTAACCAAACACAACGTACCACTGGCTTTTGGCCAGTTGAGCACCCGTAGTGTCAAGCTGACTGCCATATACAGTCAACTCCCTCTAAGCGGACACCCTAAAAACCCATTCCCACTTAATCTCTGTATTTTGAACTCTATAAGCCGGACACCAAAATAGGTCCCATAGGTGTCTGCCTTGGAGAGAATTCACTGTACTTTAAAGTGTATTAGGAACCTTTGAAATTATGTAAGTACAAATGCTAGTACAAATACTGTTCAGAGAAATAATATACATGTATTTAAAATAACAGTTTACGTCTTTCTTTTTCTATTTTTGTTCTGGGAAGTTTTATCAATCCCTCCCTGTTTACGTTTTCACCCCCCATCACTATGATATATACTCATTATTTACAAACACTTTACAAATTATGTCCTGCTAATTACAAACAATTTATAAATAATTGTGCCCTGCTAATTTACAAACAATTTTCAAACTGTGCCCTGCTAATTTACAAGCAATTTTCAAACTGTGCCCTGCTAATTTACAAGCAATTTACAAACTGTGCCCGGCTAATTTACAAACAATTTACAAAATGTGCGCTGCTAATTTACAAACAATTTACAAACTGCGCGCTGCTAATTTACAAACAATTTACAAACTGCGCTGCTAATTTACAAACAATTTACAAACTGTGCGCTGCTAATTTACAAACAATTTACAAACTGTGCGCTGCTAATTTACAAACAATTTACAAACTGTGCGCTGCTAATTTACAAACAATTTACAAACTGTGCGCTGCTAATTTTCAAACAATTTTCAAACTGTGCCCTGCTAATTTACAAACAATTTACAAACTGTGCGCTGCTAATTTACAAACAATTTACAAACTGTGCGCTGCTATTTTACAAACAATTTACAAACTGTGCCCTGCTAATTTACAAACAATTTACAAACTGTGCCCTGCTAATTTACAAACAATTTACAAACTGTCCGCTGCTAATTTACAAACAATTTACAAACTGTGCGCTGCTAATTTACAAACAATTTACAAACTGCGCTGCTAATTTACAAACAATTTACAAACTGTGCCCTGCTAATTTACAAACAATTTACAAATTGTGCGCTGTTAATTTACAAACAATTTACAAACTGTGCGCTGCTAATTTACAAACAATTTACAAACTGTGCGCTGCTAATTTACAAACAATTTACAAACTCTGCGCTGCTAATTTACAAACAATTTACAAATTGTACTTTGTGCTCTGCTATTTTACAAACAATTTACAAAGTGTGCTCTGCCAATTTACAAACTATTTACAAAGATGGCCATATTTTACATACTTTGTAGATGTCCAATTTTCTTGTAAATTCAATTTACAGTCTATTTACAAACAATTTACATGTTATTTACATAATATGGGAAAATGGAATGTTTTCCAGTGAAGAAAAAGAATTCAAAAAGGAAAAATGTCCTATTATAGTCTAATCAGTTATGAAATAAACTCCATCACAAGAAAGAACACATCGAAATGAGTAAATTTACCAAGCTTGGTGACATTTCATTGGATATTTACCATGTGGTGAGCTTACAAGAGTCGCAGATATAAGAGTGTTTGTATATATGGAATTGGAAGGACGCCTTACCACATACACGTTAGCTAATACACGTCACAGGTTACTAGTCTCCAGGCCCCCAAAGGGAATTGAAAACTGACGGTCACATGTTGTGGTTCTCAACTTTGAAAATCACTGTTGAGTTTTAGCCTCCCATTTTTGGTTTAAGTTCTAAAGAATAGTTTAAAGTATCAATCAAAAAATTATATTTTTTTTGGGTTATAGGCACTTCAAGAATTATTTTTTTATAACAATTGACTGTCGTGAGAGCAATCATCCTGTAGATGCTCAAGAAAACAGAACGCACTAGATGCAACAAGGGCTATTGTGTAATCGTGATACAGCTATTTCAAAAAGGTTGTCCCGGACAAGCGACATTCCCAGACCGAAATGGATTGTGGGTATAACTGCAGCTGTAAGAACGGTGCCACATGTGTGAGAGTCCAGATCTACGATAAGTCAACAGCGCCTTACAGCTGTAAATGTGCCACGTTGTTGATTGGATCCACATGCAAGCTATACGGTAAGAAATATGGATGGTTAATATATATAGTTGTAAATAGTAATGAATAAATTAATGTATATCTATTAGCCCGGGTTTCTTTACTGCTAGAAATGATAAGCTTACATACTGCGAGGATTTCCTAAAAAAATAAACTGATAGAAATAAATATTACGACACACTATTAATATATACTATATATTACCATAGACTATTAAATATTCCAATTTCGTGAACAAAATCCAAGCAGGTGATTGACAAATGACAGTGCTGTATTGGTGACCACTGCATGCTGTGCGCTTAGTTGGAATATTAAAGGTAGAGCCTTTATGTTTGTGTTTTATTGACAAATTAAATACACCTTAAATACACCATATCTAACCCTTAAAGTGCCAATGAAATGAAAAAAATGGATCCCGTTTTCATTTTATTTTATTAAATTCTAGGTTTCTCTTAATCATTTTGTGCAAATAAAAATCAATATGGAGAGCGCGAACAACACGTGTGCCGCCAAAGGTGATAATTGTAATTGCGATATTGATGACGGTACGTGGAAAGAAGATAGTGGAATGCTGACCGAGAAGAACGACTTGCCAGTGACACAGCTGAGATTTGATAACTCTGGTCATTCTTATGAAGATGGCTATCATACTTTGTGGAAGCTGAAATGCTGGTAAACAACAAGCGAAAAGGTGTCACGTGTTTACAACTACCAGAAAGCGATTTGGACTGGTTGTTGACATGACAATGGTTGAAGCAGTTAAACTTTTATCTTATCCGATTAACGCCTTTGATCCACATGTGCAATTCAATAAAGAAATACGAAGTAGCCTCACGTAGGGTTAGAGTGATTGTACAGTTATTACTCGTATTATAATACAAGCTAAGATATTTCTGTCGTCATTTGATTGGTTGACAGCAGTTTGGGTAACCAGTAACATTTCAGGTTGCAAACGGTGAAGTCTTCCCCAGTATTTCAGGTATTACAAACCTATTCCATATATGGTAGCTTTTACCATATTTGGAAAACCGCAACCAGTGTTTCTTGAAAAGAAACAATGGCGGACATGTTTATTTGAAAGTGCGAAGGGAAAGTATTGGAAAAGCAAGCTTAAAGTTAACAAGAAAATATGCAGAACTGACAATTTAGAAAAGTGTAGAATCGTGTTGTTGACTGAGTTACCAGTTGCAAAATCGGGTCATCGAACAAGCCGAAGTTTGGCCAGAAAATCCCCAGCCCGGCTACCCTGCGAGCAGAGGTTTCTCATGTCTCTGCCTTTCCTGTCGCCGAAAGAAACCTCTGCCACGAAACGATTGCTTTTCGTGTTGAGCATGCGCCACGGTATCTGGATTGCCATTGGCCGAAAAAAACGAGACGGTAAACATTGTAGATTCATTGTAGATTTCAGATTGTCCATTTCCTATTGTTATAAACGGCAGTGGAGAAAATAAAAAGAATGTCCTTCTTCGAAGGTATAAATCAAAGCTTTCTTTAGGATAAATTAAGGTAGATTTATTGAACGGTAATTTCAAGGTCTTCTGTGCAGTTCAGCAAAATAAGAAGTAGTCAAAGCCGGAGTTTGAAGCCCGTTCGTATCAATCGTCGGCAAACAACAAACACGTGACGACATAAATAACGGCTGCAAAGGATACTGTGGGCTCTTGCAAAACCAGCGAAGATCGCCAAAAAGTCATGCCCGAGTGATATCAAACAGATAAAACCGGTTTGGTAACTGGATTATCACGTGGTTTACCTCCAAGATTTTGGAGGTTGCAAGTGCGCATGTTCAACGCGAAAAGCAATCGTTTCGTGGCAGAGGTTTCTTTCGGCGACAGGAAAGGCAGAGAGATGAGAAACCTCTGCTCGCCAGGGTACAGCCCGGCGAGGTCCCCAGTATAAAGGAATCACACAACAATACTGAAACACTCCTTTATACTTAACTTGATGAAGAACTTTAAAAAAAAAAAAAAGGAAATGGACCACATAAATGTGTACGTTTTCTATTTATTCATATCTTTTTTTAGCCTGTGTACAGCCGTCCGTCTCCCCTCAAAACTCGGGAAGGGACGTCTGTGCTACACTGTCGTTAATCGTGTTCCGGCATAATTTTGCATAAATTACATCTCGATTTCCATTGGCCGAGAAACACTAGACGGTACACATTGTAGATTTCAGATTTTTCATTTCCTATTGTTAACAGCAATGGAAGAGACAAAGAGGGAGGACGCGCTGGGAAGCGGGGGAAATAAAATAAATTCCCTTCTTCGATAGCCTATACACAGACCTCCGTAATCCCTTCAAAGGAAGGGATTTGGAGATCTTTCTTTCCTCGAGGAAGTGGAAGATTGGATGAATTCGTGAGTTTGAGAACCACGTGAACTTGAGGTTTGAGAAGTCGCGCTCGTAGCAACTCGCCTGACCGCCGAGGCTATTGATATTGCTTCTGGTTGATCGTCTCCCACAGCCATTCGCTTTGCAAAAAGAGCTCTTGAACATTGACTTTCTTTTCGTTTTGAAGAACTAGAAGATATCTGAAGAAGAATTTCGTTTGTTCCCTGCAAATTCTTTCAAACTTCCTAGGCACTTTCTGCATATATGTTGAGGCCGACTTTTCATTTGAAATTCGAGAGAATTAATTTCTTCCCAGACTTGAAATGCAGCAGTTCCATGAAAGAAATTCTTATCATTTTTTTCTCGATATTAACCGAGCACAGGACACAAAATGACATAGCAATTCGTCTTAATACAATCCCAAACCAGAGTGAATCGAGCTCGGATTTTCCCACGGAGCCAGAACTAAGGTCAACATAACCGCTAAGCCAATCAGCACCCGCTATGAGGCACCAGCCAATCAGCGACTGGTTACAACATTCCTGTAACTATCCACGTGACCTAGAACACGATTAACTAATCCGTAGTACAGACCTCCTTTTCCTTCCTTTGAAGGGATTACGGAGGTCTGTGTACAGGCTAATCTTTTTTATGTTTATGCCTTTTCTGTCTGAGCATGACTTCGTTGGTTTTTGACCGAACACGATCAATGCAGTGCACGTGAGGACTGAGAGGATTGCACCTGAACATTTCCTAGCTCGTATTACAAACATTTATTAGCATGGTTTGTACGTGATATTTGGCATAAATACTGATCACCGTTTGTCGAATAAATTTAACTTTAAGTGTGAGGATGTCGTTTCGTTTACGCCATTGCTTGTCAGTTTTTGTTTGCACTCAGTGTCATCAAAAGTGCTTATCATCATGTTGAGATTTTTGAGGAGCATCGACAATTCTTAGGCTTCTCCTGGGTGCTAGACCGCGCACGGCAATTTTTTGTGCAGTGTTTTATCTATTGGCTTATCAACAGCTCCCTATCTCTTCACAAAATAGCTAAGATCTTTAGTTGCTAAGTGGAGAGGTGATCATGAAGGTAAATCGGATCACTCACGCTATCTGGTAATTACGACTCGTTTCATGAAAACGAGACTCAACTTTGTAAACGAGGCTCAACTTAAAACGAGGCTCAACTAAAACGAGACTCAATTTTTGTAAACAACGAGCTCAACTAAACTTTTCAAACGAGGCTCAACTAGTCTTCAAATGAGGCTCAACCGATCCAACGAGGCTCAACTAAAATGAGGCTATGGTTTTTAAAAGGATCACTCAACCGAGACTCAACCGTTCTTTGATTCGAGACTCATTATTTTTAGCATATCGGGATTTGGTCCAAAAGGGTTAGGGTTATGAAATGACAAAAAGAGAAAAGTAGGATAAAAGGACCGGATAAAAACTACTTTCAATACTAACATGAAAGGAAGAAATTTATGGTTTGAAAGGAAAGGGGGATACCGTAGAATTGCGAAAGTAGCGTGCCCCATAAGTAGCATAGACCCCTCTGCACAAAATAGCGACCCATGAAAATTCCGATATTAAATAATCTTAATTTTTGATAACATAATAATCGAGTCCTCTTTTCTCCCACCCTGCACTTTTCGGATTTTCTACACCTTATCCCAGATACGCAGGTCTGCTAAACCCCGAAACGGCGACCTCTCAATACTTTCGGAATTATACGGTATTTCATAGGGGGAACAAAAACGGGATGCACTAGAGAGATAAACATAACACAAGTCAAGATGTATAACAAAAATAATAAAATAAAGAAACTTGTATAGAACAAGGTTTATTTGTCCATTATAATTTTTAACATTACTTTTAAATTGTTATAGTTTATTAAATCCGTAAAATGGATAGTGTTTGCTTTG
This sequence comes from Actinernus sp. WN-2022, assembly GCA_030867875.1. NCBI lineage: Eukaryota > Metazoa > Cnidaria > Anthozoa > Actiniaria > Actinernidae > Actinernus > Actinernus sp. WN-2022. Next base: position 129,772 of record JAOWCC010000791.1, read on the forward strand.
ATGTGCGATGATGTCTCTGAATACAGTAATTTCAATGAAACGAGGCTTACAGTGACAATTCAAATTGATGCTGAACACTGTGTTATTTTCTTTGCAGGACCAGATCTTATTAAAATCTCTTATCAGCCCTCATGTATTACCATTTATATATCACTTCACATAGATTGCTTTCTTTCTCTCTTCCACGTTTTTCATTTTTGTCTATCAATAATGAAATTGATTATCTGACAATATAGCTATATATACGGAATTAACGGACTGATTCAGAATAAAAAATTGCATTACCAGAAGTCCATAACCAGAAGTGTCCATCTGGTATTGGGGTAGCGGCCCATCAGTTTACAGAGTAGTCTATTTTTAGAAATGCTAATCTCAAATTTCGCGGGGAAAATCAATGGCGGACATTGGGTCAGATGCGAGAGTCATGGCTCCGGGGGGGCACTCATGTATACGACGTAAATGAGATGTGCGGCGGTACCGGATAAAGGGTTGAGCCCAATTTGGCAAACTAAGTCTTGTTTTGGAGCAAATCAACTATCAATTCGGGTTGATTTTCATAAATTTTATTGGAAATTCTGGTTAATAAAAACACCTTCATTGCATTTTATTTTGCAAACTGGGTCGGGCTCTGAAGACGATACCTCACATACCTCCCCTTTATTATGCAAGCAGTGCCCCCCGGTTTGAAGCTGAGTACATACAGTTCGTCAAAGCGGTGCTACAAACTACAAAGCTAAGTACAGTGGCAAATGTCGGGCTTTTGACGACTAAAATTGAAGATATTGGAATTGGAATGAAACGAAATGTATAGACTGATCATCTGTGCCTCTGCTAATGGATCTTGGGGTGATTTGAGAAAGTTAAAAGTGATTTTCAAGTCTTCAAGTGTTGACTAGCGACGCCGAGTATAAAAGTTTGAATTATGACAATGAATGAAAACGGAACCGAAAATTCACATTCATCTGGCCAGGAACAACTGACATTATACAAGGACAAAATTAAATCAAAGTAAGCCAAGTTTACTTTTAATTTTTTATTTAATTGTTTTGTTTTTAATCCATTGAAATCGGCCTTGAAAACTCGGTCGCATATGACCCGTTGCCGTGAGGCATTTGATTCAAATCTTCTAATAATCTTGTTCACTGGTTGTCTGAAGAAAAAACCCTTGTTTGTACTAATTTTAAGAACTGGAATTTCATTTCCAGCTGTGATAGTTGCGTTCAGCTTTCTAGTTTTCGATTGTAAAGTTTATTCTTGGAGATGTACAACAGTTAGTGTCTTTAATAAAACAACAAAGTGACAACTGTTTCATTGTTTGATTGTGCTTGATGAACTGCCTGAAATCAAACTTCGCTTTTTGCTAGTGTTAAGTGTACCAGAAATTGACTTTTTTCACAGTTTATAGCTATTTTCTTTCAGTTCCAGTCGATTATTAAGCCTTGCTTGGAGATTTGCCGGGCTGTTCTTTTATCTGCCAAACCCAAATTACTTACAAGATTTTCAAATGTTCACTTGAGCTCAAACTCTTAGTAAACAAACTTGGTGCACTTAATTACTCTTGAGAGAACATGTTATTGTCTTTTTCAGTACATTTCTTAGGTCATATTATAAACAAAAATAGCATGATTTGTATGTATGCTGTATTTATGCCAAATATCACTACAAAAATCTGTGTTTATGAACCAAAAGACAAAACTTAGCTTCGTTCTGCATATATCACACAAAGTGCTGTAAACACGAAGTCTGAAACGGATGAAACGGGAAAATAAAAGGTTACAAAGGAACCACATGTTCTGGTTTATAATGGTCTTTCCTGAACATATGGTGCTCACCAGTTCTTGCCTGTTATAAATGAGAAATAGCTGATTATCAAGACGTTTCTACACTAGCAAGCAAGTAGGCTTTAGCACATTCTGCCGGCAGAATTCCGAGCATAATAGGGCCTCAGGAGCAGAAAACGTAATTGGGGCATAATCCGGGCAGAATAGGCCATTTTGCATATTTTTGGGGCTGGGAATGAGGAAAAGTGGAGACGAGAGGGAGCTGGGTACGAGCAAAACAAAGATGGCGGCGGAACAAACAGAAATCATTGACAAGAAAGACAGTTGGTTACCAATGCTTTAACTTATCTTAACTTTATTGCAGGCTCCCAAAAAGTCCGACCCGATAGATCGTAAACGTAAAATTAGTACTAATCCATGAAAAAAATGGAATAATCGGCTTGTACAAGCTAAGACTGCAACTGCGCCAAATTTTTCAGAAGCATAAATTCGAGCATAATATTACTTTTGGAGCATAATTTCGAGCAGAATAGTCTTTTTTTCGGGCTATTCTTTCAAGCAGAATAGCCTTTTTTTCGAGCAGAATGTGCTAAAGCCTACTAGCAAGTAGCATTCGCTCGGCTTGTCCGCCAAATTTTTGTCGCATATATAATTAACTGTACAATATTACAAACAAAGGAAATCGCTGTATTAGCCAATCAGGTACTGCTGATAAATTTTCGAAGAATATGATTGGCTGCGAGATGGCGGGAAAAGCTTTCTATAAATAGACTACTCTGTAAACTGATGGGCCAAACCCTATAGTGGGAGATGGACACTTCTAGTTATGGACTTCTGGCAACTGATTGACAAATGACCGGACTGTTCTGTATTATTTTGCTGTATTGTTTTTGTGAAAATTTGAGAACGACATAATTCACTGTTTATTGGCCACGATTTGCTCATTTGAGAACAACCTAACTTATAACGCGAACAATTCAGAACACTGTTTCATTGCTGGTTTGTTGATTTGAGAACGGCGTAATTTGACGTGAACAGCTACAAATAAGTCAACAATATAACCTTTACACGTGTATTTTACAAGTAGAAACAAGGCCAGGCTTGTAAAATAGATGTGTAAGAGTTTTATCGAATTCACTCTTTTCACCTCGGCAGGCCATCTTGCTTTCAAAGCGAGGCATCCTCTTTTTTTTTTGCTAGGTTAGTCTCGCACAACGCTGAGGATATGATACTCAGAAGCATTTTATCCTACCAAAAACAAAAGATTGGGTCAGCAGGTGAAAAGTGTGAATTGACCTCATGTTTTAGAAATTCACTCTACAGTTGTGATTGCGATAAACATTAAAACGAGTCAATCTTGTTTAGTCAGTTTAGTGTCTGGCATTCTGGTCCGGCATTCCCGGCTCCCTTTCAGTAAAAAGATATATATAATAACAACCAATGGAGATTTTCCTAATACTAATAACATGCTGGAGTATTACAATGACCAGTTTTTAGCAGAAATGTCAAAGTTACGAGCAAACAAAGTTCGACAATATACAGGAGATTCGTTCTGATAATTTCCGATAAAAGGAGCCTGATCAACTTAATAACTGTGATAAATAGGAGGCCAAACACGGCGTAAGCGACAAGTTGGCTCAGTAACACTTGCATGTGACTTTCTTTTCCATCGAAAGGGATATCTTAACTGACGAGAGGAGAAAATGTTGGCTTTGCTCAACCAAAAGAAAAGCTAATGTTGGAGATCGTATTCGTCACTGAAGCCATTTTTGCAAACTCCAAAACCACTTGGAATATCCCAATAGGCCTTTTGCAGGAAACAGTCACGTGCTGATAAAATACTTTGTTAACCAATGAATCGCGCTCGTGATCCCCATGGGAAAGGTGTTGCCATGAATGCTTGAGATGGCAAGCCATATTCAAAAGCGCTCTTATAGAAAGATCGACAATCGATTGGAGGTGGAAAATAGCATTTACAAACAGGTTTTGCTAATAACACCATCGATCTCATACAAATGCCGAATAAATATATGAATTAAAGTACAACCATGTGATTTGCTTTGCTTACGATCTTATTTGGCTAACCCTAACCCTTGGAGCATGTATACTTTAAGTAGCTATTCAAAATCTTGTTCACAAATTGCGTTTAACATTTGATCGAATTTATACAATGTAGTACAATGTAGCCTGACCATCACTGGGGCAAGGGAAATTACCTCATTTCAAGAAAACTATTTTGATCTACACAAACCTCTGGTTTTACTTGTTGTATAAAGTAGAAAAATAAGACAATGGCAATTATACAAAATAATGGTAAAGCAATCCCAATACAACACAAATCCACTTTGCACTCAGCTTGAATTATGGCAACTTCAGCCTCATATATTGTTGTAAACTGCTACATATTCTCAGGGTGTTTCAAATTACCGTAACTTCAAAGTCCTCAGCAATCCTCAACACAGCACACTGAAGTCTTTTCGCCCTAAGTTTAGAAATTTGCTCCTCGATAATTGCGTTCAGGGGAGATACGAAGACCACGATTGAGTTGGATGATCCTTGAACTTGAACTGCATCAAACACAAACGGCAAACTTTTGTAAATAAACGACTTCCCATAACCGGTCTGAAGGACACAGAATCAGTCCTTATCTAAAGTAATTACACGAACAGCTTCCAAATGCATACTTTTTAAAGAAGACTGCATTTAGCTTTGTAAGTGCGAACTGAATAGCTTCGATGAAGTCCGCCATTACTGAGAATGCTACGAGCATGAGCAGTTTCAATGTCCTAGAATCTAGGACATCCGGTTTCGTGTCTTACCAGAGCCTCCGATTTTTCAGTTAGTTGAGGAGGCACTGCGAACGAGAATGGGTATGACCGTGCACAATCTTGTGTCTTTCCCCCTTCCAACCTAAATCGCAGCACCTTTATCAGCCCCTTCGACGTTTGCCGGGTTACCATCCCCTCTATTAGCCATGGCTAAAACAATTAAATTCTCAGTATTCACTTACCCCTTAGTAGCGTCTCAGTTTCAGGCCTTGGAAAGGGTACCAAGTTTTCCATTTTTCACCCTATAGGGTCAGGGTTTCGATATCTCTGCGGCACACTCCTATTCTAAATTTCCTTTTTGTAAGAGATTGGCGGACATAATATTTTGTGGTAACATATTATATCTCCTTTGCTGTAGAAGTTCCATGCCATCGAATCAGTTATTGAAACTCATTTAACAAAGCTCATAGGTTTATAGTTAATCGATAATAGCAACAGTTTAAATTATATATACGTCTCGCTTTTTAAACAAAACTAAGTGGTCGAAAGAAGCACGTATATCTCCAAAAGTATTATATATCTTGGAATTCTGTTTTTGTTTAGTATTCTTCAATAGCAACAAATACATGGTCCAAAACAATCTCAATGATCGACCAAACGCTTCCCGCTAAAAACTTCACAATACTGCGGGCCACCTTAAATGGGAAAAACTGACTTAGTTGAGAATGTGTTATTTGATCGTAAGTTGTGGTTAGAAGTACGTTCGTAAGCAGTGAATCCCTTGATCTTCCGTACATCAATTTCATGAAACGTTTTTAATAGATAGAACATGAAAGAAAACACAGAATAATGTAGTTTTTAGACCTCATCATTGCTTCTCTCATTATTTTTTAACCATTATTCACAATCAGTAAACTTTCTTAATTTTATAGTATATAAGAAAAACAATAAAAAGATTTAGCAACGAGGGCATAACGACAAAAAAGGCTTTGTTAAAGCTCACAATGAGCTTATGTCATGAAACAACAAATTTACAGGAAAAAAATCCGAACGAAGTTCATAACTATGGTTATGAGATTGTGCTGTAGAGCATTCGTGCGTGGTAAACCCCCTGTCCTTCCATGTATAAATAACGCCAAAACCAATTTAGGAACCAGTAGATGCTTTTTCAAACGACAGAAAAATATACAAATCAACTAAAAGGCTCACGTTATTTATATTGGTTTTCGTATAAAGTAAACAAAATCGAAACAAAAATATATGAAGCCGAGATGCAGTAAGGCGTTAACATAAGACAATTGGGAAAACCCGTTCGGGTCGTGGCATAGAAATGAGAATTGTTTTTAGATTTCAGGCCCCTGTGTCAAACCGAAAATTCTGGATCTCTTTGTAAGCGCTGTTAAAAATTAAAAAATAAATCTAGTGATTGTCCTTACTCCTAGGATACGTTAATTGGGCTTTGAACAATTGAGCCCAGATGTTTACACAAACCAAATGTCATAGTAACGTAATAGAAACGGTAAAGGAATGGTAGACTGAAGTAAACAGTTCTGCTATTGTCCCCTAGCGAGAGTAAACATTTATTTAACACTAATCAATATTTCTACTTCCTAGAATGTCTGAATTTCTACGAGCAAGCGAGTATCTCGTTTTGTGGGTATTGCCACCGCCGCAACTTCTACATCGTTTCTCGAGTGCTGGTTTGTTAAGTCTTATGGAGGAATCTGAACCCGGTTGAAGACTAAAAGAGTCTATTAATGGGGTCTTTATTTATGAGCGGGACTAACGGCTTCTAATCGCGGATTGTTTTTCCTTGGTATGTGTGACGTACAATATGGGGAAGTTTCCACTGAATTGAGCCGCCACACAATATACTAGATTTTTCAGCGAAAAATCGAACTTGAAGACAAATTTTCTCTTCATAGACGCGCAACATAGAAAAATAAAATATCAGAACTTTTTCTTTCGAATACATCGATCTTTGTATAGATGTTGTGTTGATTTTAGTGTTCAGTTCGATTCCCCTTTAAGTAGGAGGCCTATAGGGAAGCACCGCCCAAACTGGGGCTGCATACTCAATAATTGGTCTTTAACACTACGCAAACTGCAAAATATGGCTACAATGCGAGCTTTTTCGTAAAGTAGCCTGGCTTCCGTAACTGGCGAATAATATAGAGCCGTTTAGTAGCTTTCTTGGTTATGCATGCAGTCACAGTGAGTGTACCAAGTTAGGTCGATACTAAAGTTAACACCTAGAAATTTAAAAGACTGAACAGATTCGATAGAATTGTTCAGTACCGGCAATAAACAATGGCGTCTGGATTGGAAGGCGATATTGTAAGCATTTCTTTACATTTTTCGGATAAAGGCGCATGCCTCTTGCACTAGCGAACTTGTGAATGTCATCCACAATATAAAGCATAACACTAGGCGAGCATCGCAGAATTACCTCAATAACAGATACTTTTTAGGTCATCTACGTATTTAATTCTAAAATTCCATTATCAACTAGGGAGTTAACTGAGATCGTAAATAGCATCGGGCCTAATTTTGTGCCTTTAGTTAGCTTGTGGTCATGATTCCTTCATTCATTGTCTTGAACTCAGATATTGTATTATTTATCCGAACACATTGTGAATGCTTCATTAGGAAGGATCTTATCCATCTAACGACAAGGGCCGGGTGAATATCAAGCTTGTCCATCTCTGCACACAGCACATTGTGGTCTACCAAATCGAAACCTTTGCTGAAATGGTGTATCAAAATAAGTTTTCCTGCAACATACTCGCGAATGAGGCCAAAGTTTTCGTTTATATATTTTTTCATATTTAGATAAATTCAAAATTGGCGTTTTTCATCGAACCAAATATTCACAATTAAACTTCATCTAGTGATATATATACTCCGTATTCTCATATATGGGGAAAACTGACTTAGTTGAGAAGAGAATTCGTAAGCAGTGAATCCCTTGATCTTCCGTACATTAATTTAAAAGCAATTTCATGAAACGTTGTTTTTAATAGACAGAACATGAGAGAAAACACACAAGAATGTAGTTTTTAGGCCTCATCATTGCTTCTCTCATTAAATTTTACCATTATTCACAATCAGTAAACTTTCTTAAATTTATAGTATATAAGAAAAACAATAAAAAGATTTAGCAACGAGGACAGAACGACAAAAAAAAGCTTTGTTAAAGCTCACAATGAGCTTATGTCATGAAACAACAAATTTACAGGGGGAAAATCCGAACGAATTTCATAACTATGGTTATGAGATTGTGCTGTAGAGCATTCGTGCGTGGTAAACCGCCTGTCCTTCCATGTATAGATAACACTAAAAACCAGTAGATGCTTTTTCAAACGACAGAAAAATATACAAATAAACTAAAAAGCTCACCTTATTTTTATTAGTTTTCCTATAAAGTAAACAAAAATGTATGAATCCGAGATGCATATATGAAGGCGTTTACATAAGACAAATGGAAAAGACCGTTCTGGTCGCGGCATAAAAGTTTTTTTTAGAGAAATGAGAATTTGTTTTTAGATTTCAGGCCCCTGTATCAAACCGAAGATTCTGGATCTCTTACTAAGAGATGTTAATAATTAAAAACTAAATCCAGTGATTGTCCTTACTCCTAGGATACCTTAATCGGGCTTTGAACAATTGAGCTCAGATGTTTACACAAACCAAATGTCATAGTAACTTAATAGAAACGGTTAAAGGAATGGTAAACTGAAGTAAACAGTTCTGATATACTCCCCTAGCGAGAGTAAACATTTATTTAACGCTAATCAATATTTCTACTTTCTAGAATATCTGAATTTCTACGAGCAGGCGAGTATCTTGTTTTTACAGCGATCGAGCACGAGCAATTAAATGCCGCTAGCACCGAGCATTCCAGCCCACAATAGTTTTACGAGCATCTGAGCCAAGGCTAAAAACGACTTTGACATTTTGGCAGCCCATTCGCAAGTCCTACAAAAAGTCTACGAATTTGTTAACATTTATTGTCATCTTGACATGCGCAGACAAACGTTAGCCCAAGAACACCCGGTGGGGGGGGGGGGGGGGGGGGTGGGATGGGGTATGTTATACGGGTATGAGTGCAGCCCAGTTCGAAATAGGGTCTTAAATTTCGTAATTTTAGTCTGGAATTGGGTATGATTTTGACATCGGAGTATAGGAGGCCGCACATGTCCATTGATTTATCTTCAAAATAAATAGAGAAAGAAGCCACGTTGAAATTAAAATGTCATTGGATTAGATAACGTGATTTTTGCACGGCTACAGATTTTCGAGGTCAGGTCTGAAAAAGGGAATGAAAATCATATAAAATTATTTTGGTCTGAAATAGGGTTAGGGTTTTGAGACCCAGGCGGCACACGTCAATCCCAACCCAAAATCCCCCCCACCCCGCGCCAAGAACGCTATACGATTATGCTTTTATTTTCGTATGATTTCTTAAGACTGACATTTTATCGTTAACAAACGTTCATTGAAGGCTATGGTATTGTATTCCAGCACTTTCTTCTATAGAGTTAGCAATCGGTAACTCGTCGATGTCTGTAACATTTGGACATCTCTTAATTTTTTAAAAACATATTTTGTATGTGTTTGCCCCAAAAGCAAATAAAAGCTTATCTAGGGGGCTCACATTAAAATCCCTTAAACTTGACATTCAAGATTTGGATTTAAATCACGTGAGATTGGTTGCTAATAGCATATCGGTACCACTAAAGAAAGCAGTTCTCTTTTGGGGATTCACAACTCCTAGGGGTTCGAGGGAGCAAAGAGATTTTTTAACTGGCTCATAGAAGGCAAAAGTAAATCGGAATACTGGTCAGGATGATGTTTTTCGTCTTTAAGATTGTTCTTTTCACGTCGTTTCTTACAGCAACTTTGGCTGTCCAAGGTAAGTATCGTTTTACCAAAAAATAGGATTTCAATTAAGAAACAGCTAGATGGGAAACTTTTTTCAAGCTTTTCGCCTGGTGTTTGAAAAGTCGTTTTTCAAAAAAATAACGCTCCCGTTATTGTTAAGTTAATGAGGTGTACTCTGTTGCAGTTTATGCAATAATATTTTCGTCTGGCTAATAGTGCAAGTATATTAATTTAAAGAGATTTGTGGTTGAATTGAAATGATAACGAATATTTCTGTGGAAAAACCAAAACCGGAGAACTCGAGGAAATTAATTAATACGCATGAGAGTATGATACCAACATATTGAAATCACAAGTCGTAATGCGTTAGGAAATGAAATCGAAACGTGGCCAATTGAAAAAGGCAAAGCGCTTGCCATATGCCCTGTCCCAATGTTCAATTTCCCGAAGGATTGTCTCTGTTTTCTCCATTTTCTCAAGCTTTTCTTCCTTAAAGTGCTACTACGATCAAATTACACTTTTCCTGTTTGCTTCAGATTCGGAAAGGAAAAGTACTAAACTGACCAACCATTTCGAATCTAAAGTCAAAATTCCAACTGGTTGTCTGACTATTTTAGCCGTAAGTTCGAGTTCAGACTGACCACCATGATTACAAACGAGCGATCTTTTGTTTAGCGGTCTTTTTGTGACGTCATCTAAGCAACATACATTGTACGCGACGGATTTTACAAGGTTCAAACTTTGCCAGTACAAGATCTCTCAGGGACGGCGGAGCGAAATTTCAAGTGGGGGTGGGGGCTAAAATGGTCATTGAGCCGGTAGGACCAAACTATAGTCTTAAATTGACTGAGAACGTTTCTATATAATATGACCCATTCCTTCTGAATACTAAAGTAGCCACGGTTAAAATAATCAGACAACCCGTAGGAATTTTTACTTAAGATTTTGAATGGTAATTATTTAGTACATTTACTTTTCGAAGCTGAAGAAAACAGGAGAAGTGTAATTGGATATCGTGAGCTGAACTAATTGTTTTTGTTGATTTACATTTTGGGCGTAGATTGGTAAACATGACATGATCGGTAACATATGGACAATCAACAACTGAGCTGAATAAATTTATCAATTCTGGAAAAGACAAAGTAAATAAATAAATGTTGAAATAATTATCTTGTAACATCACTGTTTTTCTATCAAAAGGGAGTGTTGTCAAATCTGGAAAAGTTCAATTCAACAGAACTTCGGACAGCCCTTACGCTTGTCATGACGTCATCTACCCCTCAAGATTCAGTCGATCCGAAGATATTAGAGTCCAGGCCTCCCTCAGTCATGGAAGTCGCTTTACTAAAGTCCATGATCCAGGGGTGTTATGGGTAAAGGAAGTGACGTCACAGGGCTTTAAGATTTGTGTTCGAGAAGCGGGAATCGGATCTAACGGCAGTGCTGTTGTTAACTGGATGGCATTTCAAGGAAGCTACAGCGGTCTGGAGCAGGGTTACGTTGACTTTGATGACTGGACTGTCGGCACACAATGTAAAAGAGTGCAGCCTAACGGGGTATGTACATTTCGTTGATTTTTTGTACATTTATTCTGTTTTATCACTCGAAGGTGGACGGAGAACCTCAACAGGATTAAAGCCCTTCTATGGAGGTTTCCGAGGGCCTACGATTTATCGTCCTTATCTGAGAAGACGTGAAGGTCTTAACCGTTTACTGTTGGATTGTGTACGGGTAGCACCTTCTACCCAGTTATTTTAAGAGCCTGAGTGTTGGTCCGGCCGGGGTTTGAACCCGCGACCTCCCGCTCGACAGACCTTAACCGCAGACTGAGCTAACCGTGACTGATGCGCTTTTTAATTGAAATACAAATGTTGTGGTTTTAATTATGTTTGGTTGAACGTAGAATACGGGCACGTCCCGATTGAAATGTTCCGTATTTTGCATGCAATCCCGGTACGCGGTATACCGGCCGAGGTATATATCCGACCGTGTTTTGAAAACAATTTAAAGAAGGGGCAATCAGGTTTTTTCCCCAAAAAGGGGGCAATCAGGGTTTTGGAGCTCGGATTTTGGGTCAAACAGGGTCACGCCTAGGGTTTGAGCCTCTTGGCCTCACATACATACCCATTTTTCATGTAAGTACCCCCCCCCTCCCCCCCTCTATTAAGAATATTAAATTCACCAGACTTTCAGCTGCAACCACAATCCATTTCGGTCTCGTTGAATGTTGTTTGTCGTTTTCCGTTTTTCGTGACAACCTTTTTGAAATAGCTGAAAATGTAACCGCCGGACACGGATAATTTCCTTACGAAGTCCCCAAAGGACTACAGGGGTAGAATTGTCAAACAAATGCACACGTATTGCACTATTTTAGATCAACTAAGATTACGAACAATCACGGCGTGTTGTACGATTACATGTAGTTGAGGATACATATTAAATCTGATCATTAATAACGGCGTACGGTAGAGAGATAGTTACGTACTTTGGTTTACGACGGTAGCAAATAGATATGTAAATTGAAGAGTAGTGTAGCGTTGCGTAGAATGATTATTCCGGGACTAAGTCAAAACTGGGCGCTGCCCCAAAGTATCTAATTGCAATAACTAAAAAGGTGATTATCTTTGTACACAAATTACGAAATCAGGATAAATAACGATCAAGTAATTATTAACCATGAATATGAAGGCGTTACAAACTTAACAGTATATACGGCAATCTAAGATACTAGCACTTGCAAAGTATAAATTATATCTATACTTCGTACAATTATATATAATGTATACTCGTAATTTTAATTATTAGATGCCGTAGTATCAGTTTGCTAGTGTGAAATATAATTTGTAATTCATATAATTCATTCATATGTAAATAGTCTTCTATTTTATCATTTTAAATTTTGTGGAATGACACATGCAGTTGTGTAAATCACTTTTTAGCAGATTTTATCATATTTTATGTTACAAGTATTATCTTTTTTATTTTACAGTATTAATTCGTTATAGTGTCCTCTATTACTAGGGGGATTCTCCTCCAGTTATCTATCATTCGATACTTAAATAAAGTTATTGTTATTATTATTATTATACCATTACGATGGGATATGATATGATGTGATACGATACGATAAGATTAGTGTGATACGATGGAATGGGATGTGATGTGATGTGATACGATACAATAAGATTAGTGTGATACGATGGAATGGGATGTGATGTGATGTGATACGATACGATAAGATTAGTGTGATACGATGGAATGGGATGGGATGTGATGTGATACAAAACGATAAGATTAGTGTGATACGATGGAATGAGATGGGATGTGATGTGATACGATACGACACGATAAGGTTAGTGTGATACGATGAAATGAGATGGGATGTGATGTGATACGATACGATAAGATTAGTGTGATACGATCGGATGGGATGGGATACGATACGATACGATAAGATTAGTGTGATACGATGGAATGGGATGGGATGGGATGTGATGTGATACGATACGATAAGATTAGTGTGATACGATGGAATGGGATGTGATATGATACGATAAGATTAGTGTGATACGATGGGATGGGATGTGATGTGATGTGATGTGATACGATAAGATTAGTTTGATACGATGGAATGGGATGGGATGTGATGTGATGTGATAGGATAGGATACGATATGATTGGTTGGTAGCCTTATGAATTATGAATTATTAATGATATTATAAGACATGATATGATATGATGTGGTAAGATATAGGGGTATAGAATGGTCAAATCCGAGACTCGCCGAGACGCCGAGACCCTTGTTTCAAAATTCGAGCCCGAGACTTACTTCTCTAAGGGTAATAGAATGGTAAAATCCGAGACTCGCAGAGACTCCAAGACCCTTGTTTCAAAATCCGAGACTCTTTTTTGAAACGCCAAGATTTCGAGACTTGCTTGAATTTTGCCGAGACTCACGATTTATTGAACGACCATTCTATACCCCTAGATATGATGTGATGTGATGTGGTATGACAGTAGAATTAGCATAATATCATAAGTGAATATCAAAGAAATTTAATATAACGTGATTAGTGAACCAAATATGAGATCCAATAAAATTGTACATAATTATCTTGTGAGATATAATTTATGTGCATACTTTACGAGTATACAGTTCATTGGAAACAAGCAAACACTTTTCGTACAACAAGCATTTACTTTCAATCAAGGAAAGCAAGAAAGGCATTTTAGATGTACACCAGTTACCATATTGATGTTCCTGAAGTACCTAGAACTATAAAGCCGCAAGGTGAAAATCCTTACTGTAATATCTGGCTCGTAAATCCCAGTTTTTGATATTTTATTTATTTTTATTCTAACGTGTGTAAGAGAGGATACTAAACCAACACACGTTTGAATCTTATTTAAAAGGCCTACTCCGGTGCTCTACATGTGTTTGCCAGTGTAGTAACTCCAGATGCGAGCACAAAATATGATGCAATGAATGTATGGGTGGAGGAAGGACGAAACTGGTTTCACATATGTGCGAGGGAAATGACCAACTTTGACGGAATCCATCGTGGAATAAAAGTGGTAAGTCTGTTACACATTATACTTTCTCAAAAACCCACATTGTTGTTTTACATTTTACATGAAAGAAGCACGCGAGACTTTATTTCCGTACTCGTATTAACTCGTACTCTAAAGGATTTTGGGTAAAAGTACAAGCCGCCATTTTTTCTGTACGGTACGATGGGTACGGTACGATGGGTACGGTACGATGGGTACGGTACGATGGGTAAGGTACGATGGATACGGTACGATGGATACGGTACGATGGATACGGTACGATGGATACGGTACGATGGATACGGTATGATGGATACGGTACGATGGATACGGTACGATGGATACGGTACGATGGATACGGTACGATGGGTACGGTACGATGGATACGGTACGATGGAGACGGTACGATGGATACGGTACGTTGGATACGGTTCGATGGATACGGTACGATGGATACGGTACGATGGTGGGACAAACTACTGCATGTCCGTCACCGTGCTGTAACTTACTGTACCGTAACTCTGTGATTTGATTGGATCAGCAGGACAAAAACAATGGGAAACCATTTCAACGTCACGCATGCCGTACGGTAACCGTGCTGTAGTCAGTGCTGTAGTTTGTCCCACTCATACGGAATCTGCTCTTCCTACCATCAATCGGTGATTAACGTATGATCCCGTACAAGAGAATGCTTTTGACCATGGTTCAGTTTATGAAACTAAAGTATCCAAACAACATCTAAGTGATAAAAAAAATCATAGAAACCTCCTAGAAGCTCTGCATTAATAAAGTACATGTAAGCTCTTGAAAATAGGGCATATTTATACACATTTTGTGGTTTAAAAAATTATGTTGCTCAACGGAGTATGGAACTAGGAGCGCGCGTGCATCTTCCCCATTGGGTCTGTTCCCAGCACAGGAGTAGATGTGGCTGTATTTAGAATTGCATTTCGCGCGAAATAAACAAAGGCCATGTTGTCTTAGCAAATCAGATAGCTATACGTCACTTCTCACTATCATCATTATCATTCTTCTCACTTTCAACGCGGGAATTCGAATTGCTGGTTTTCACTCAATCCCCAGAGATTCAAATGGCAAAGGGCATGGCGGCCATGTTGGTGCCCCAACAAAAGAAGCTAATGAGGAATCTATTGTTTAAGGGCACCAACATGGCGGCTATGACGTCAAGTGAAAACCAGCAATTCTAAATATAGCCACATCTACTCCTGTGCTGGGGGCCCAGTCCATGACATAGGAACGCTCCTGGTAATGGGCTCCTGTTTCCACTGAGTCCAAGGTAAAATTAAATACTTTTCTTGCGCTGGATATTGTAAAATTTTAACAGATGTTTCGAGACTACTGTATATCTTTATTAGTGCTTTCCACTGTTATTTGAGATCATCAATATCTGCTGTGTAACTGTTTTTATTGTTTAGAACTGGTTTGCCTACGATGAGAAGCCAAATTCCTGGAATTTTACCGTGTCAAGTCAAATTATCTTCGACACAAGTGCTATCCCATCCCAAAAGAACAACTACGCTTTTTGTCAGGTAGTATTAAATATGTTACTGTTATTGTTGGGGACCGGGATATTTTTAAGCTTGTGAAAATATTTTGGACGTACCAGCTTTTTAAATAAAATGACATCCAGCTGCATATTATGCCCCTTCACTTCCGGTTTGAACTAGCCAATCAATGCCGATTCGGTCACATTGCCAGCCTCAGTACGTTCTAGTTATCCTCCACACATTTCAATCTGGCGGAGAAGCGTGCTCAGAGAATATTGTTTATATTTACTTTCTTCAATGAGAAAATCACTTTGAGTTATCTCTAAGGATCCAGATCAACGTACAACTACTGTGTTCAAATGGAACTGTTCAAGCTCTTTATATCTTCCTCTGTGATTTCCACAAACCTGCCGCCATCTCGCAAATGTGACGTCATAGGTATATATTCACCGGTGAAGGTATAGAAAATACGCCTCTCAAGACGCGGATGTTGTTTCGTATGGCTTCTACCAGTGGTTTATTTCTTATTAGAACATAGTCACACCCACTCAACCATTTCAGCTGACTAAATCCCATAGTTAAGGCTATGAAACAATAGAAAACAATAGTCTAGACCCTGTATATTATTTCGAAATGTTCAGAGTTTCTTACAGTAGTTGCCAATAATTTCAGAAAAGAATGTCTCGTGGATGTGACCAAATTCTGAGACGGTTAGATAATGAACACTCGAGTTCTATCTGATTTAGAGTGCCTCGCATTTTAGATAGAAAACCACTAATGCTCCGCACTCTAAATCACATAGAACTCTCATGCCATTATCTAACCCTTACTTAAAGCCCTCCTGCCCATACAATAAAAACGTATATTACCAAATACGTTGATTACTTATTTGCCCTTTATTCATGATCAGAATGTGAACTTCACTGGTGCATTCTACGCTCCACCAGTTATACTTACCACCGCCATTCACCAAACAAATAACTCTATGTCAGGGACACCCGAGTGCAACGCTATCAATGCATGGATTGAGGTAATGTACACCCTTAACTGTACTTTGGATACTTATTAAAACAAGAGGTTCCGGTATAAATGGGTAAGCTCCACCTCTTTTCACGCCTGGTGAACTCGAAATCTGACTGATTCAAATTCACCAGAGCAGTGAAGAACGTAGGCTAGTGAATCAGTACGGGCGGGGAGGGGGGGGGGGGGGGGGGGGTCTTCAAGGTAAAAAGGTTAGGGGTGACCGTCGGAAAAACCTCGAAAAATACCTTAAAAATACCAAAATACTAAAATATGCCTCATGGTCTAAAAATCACCCTAAAAATAGATGTCGCTTGACCAACCCCTAAAAAATACCGGATCGCCGATTTCAAACCCTAAAAAATACGACGATCACCCCTACCAGCCGAATATAGGAAGAACCCCAATAATGAAACAGTCCATCAAAAAGTCAACAGAGGGAAGGTAGTTGTTTATTAAAGACTTCAGGCGGTATTTTACGACTGTTTACGAACTCTGTAGACTTTACTATTAAGTTTTAATGTGTTTGATTTGAATTTCGCGCGATAAGCAATCAGTAGGGACCACAGGGTGCCCAAGCGTAGTTTCTGAGTTATCAGTGTAATATACGAAATTGTAAAAGTAAAGTTTGAATATCGTCTTTAAACTATGTCTGGTCATTATTTATGTTAGTTTTGAACTTTACCTAAAAAATATTCTCCCCTTCATAATGAATGGAAAGGGTGGAGACTTCAGCTCGAAAATCTATTCCAGCAATCACAACAAGCTCCACAAAATCACAAACTTTACCAAGAAATTCGCGTCGAATCGAGCTCAAACTTATGCAGCACACAGTACGATGATTATCTTACCTTTGTATGCATATAAAACGGTAACATCACAACTACTCGCGAAGCGAAGCTCAAACAAACTCAGCTAAACTTTCTCATAGCAGCCATTGTGAATGCCATTCATTGAAATACTGGGAGGTGAAGCGCAATTGTTGACCCGAAAAATTCATATCCCGGCCCACACTAGTACTGACAAATTCATATCCCGACCCCACACTAGTACTGACAAATTCATATCCCGACCCCACACTAGTACTGACAAATTCATATCCCGACCCTACACTAGTTCTGACAAATCATATCCCGACCACACACGTACTGACAAATTCATATCCCGACCCTACACTAGTACTGACAAATTCACGGACACGAGGTTAGGGAAAACCTCGCTAACTATTTTTAACATTTGCGAAGAATCGAGAAAAGCCATTTCTGTTTCGATAATAGCCATTATTTACCTGGACAATGTTGTCGACGATGAAGCGGAGGTTTGAAAATACGGATAACTCATGTCAAGCCAAGAAAAGGATTCGGATCACTAATTTTCTCGTGCTTATTTTGCACGTGAAATATTTTCGCATATTGCGATTGGTTGGTTAAAAATTAAGTAATGATCCGTCTAAAATTTAAAGTACGATAAAATCCATTGTTTGCGGTATTGAGCCTCCTTCACATGGGATTTGTTTGTGTTTTTTATAGACTACTAAAACACTGGGTGATAATTCACTCTTTTCACCTGGTGGCCATCTTGGATTCAAAGCGAGGCAATCCTTTGTTTTTGCCAGGTTAGCCTCGTTCTGACTATCCTTCACTACGAGGCTAACCTGGCAAAAACAAAGGATTGCCTCGCTTTGAATCCAAGATGGCCACCAGGTGAAAAGAGTGAATTATAAATATTCTGAAATAAAAGTAGTAAAAAGTCTTAGTTTCATTCCATTTTATGAACAAATTCTATCCCAACCAATATAATAGGAACAGCCAAAAACAATAGCTACGAAACAGGCACGATTGATAAGGTTCCGAACATTTGCTTTATAAACGACATTTGGAACCGCAGTGTTTTCGTGATAATAATAAATATTCTAGCATTTACCTGATTTTGTGTCCGTGAATTTGTCAGTACTAGTGTGGGGTCGGGATATGAATTTGTCAGTACTAGTATGGGGTCGGGATATGAATAATTCGAGTAAACAATTCTGAGCTACATGAAAATAGTTCGGCGGAAGACTAGACCAGTGGTAAGTTAGTGTAAACTTAAATTACAGGGAAACCAGTTCAGAAACCATCGTGGTCAAATTGTTTTTCAATATATTATTGAACTTTACCCAAATTTAAGCCAGGGCAGGAGCCCATTACCAGGAGCGTCCATCTTTCCCATTGGGTCTGTTCTCAGCACAGGAGTAGATGTGGCTATATTTAGAATTGCATTTCGCGCGAAATAAACAAAGGCCATGTTGTCTTAGCCAATCAGATAGCTATACGTCACTTCTCACTATCATTCATTATCATTCTTCTCACTTTCAACGCGGGAATTCGAATTGCTGGTTTTCACTCAATCCCCAGAGATTCAAATGGCAAAGGGCATGGCGGCCATGTTGGTGCCCCAACAAAAGAAGCTAACGAGGAATCTATTGTTTAAGGGCACCAACATGGCGGCTGTAACGTCAAATGAAAACCAGCAATTCTAAATATAGCCACATCTACTTCTGTGCTGGGGCCCCAGCCCACGACATAGGAACGCTCCTGGTAATGGGCTCCTGGCCAGGGCGAATAAAGGTAGTCGACATTTCATCACTCGAACTCCCGCGCTCAGTCAAACAGTACGCCATTTTGGTTCTGTCTGCCATCCATATGGCGGCGTAGCAACAGTTGCTAGGAAGTCACGTGATGGTACAAAACCTCTATTTCATATATAACACTGATAACTCAGAAACTACGCTTGGGCTCCCTGTGGATAGGAACATGCGTAGTGGAATAAATTACATGTACATTCATGCGACGTTTCAGTGATATTCAATTGAAGTTGTTTCGGTAATTTTACTGAAAAACGTACGTACGGCTTACGTTCTATTTTACCGCGACTAACAGAGACAGCAGAGAAGGTTGTTCGTAGATGTACGCACACATGTATTGTCTAAATATGCTATTCGTAGATGCCATTATAATATCAGCTATTTGTAAAGCCTGGTTCACACTAGCAACGTAAGCATAAGCACAAGCAACATCAGTAATAGTCTAGTAATGCCTTGATCATTAGCGGTGCTAGTTCTTATCTCACGATTACGCACTGCGTTTGCGTATGTTGCTTGTGTTTATGCTTGTGTTGCAAGTGTGAACTAGGCTTAATAGTTAACACGACTTTGACTTTTTTTGCAGGAAATAACCAAGTCTACTTTCCGAGTGTGTGTAAAAGAACTTCAGAGTGAGATTCCATCTGCGGAGACATTATACATAAATTACCTAGTAATCGGAGGTGAGTATCGGTCAAATCAGAGGAAAGAGCTAACTTGTGTCAGTAGTAATATTGTAATTTCTCATGATTAGGAAACAAGAAAGCACCCTAAATATTTCAGTCATACAAATTCTCAAAAACGTTGGTTACGGCTTGATCGCATGATAAGAGTTTGTTTCGAAATATAGCAGCTTAACAAAGGCCCCCACAGTCAATTTTCCGGGATTCTCTCTGTCTATGTTATTGGTTTGATTTTGCATTGGTTTACGTAGTTCCACTTTCTATTTCTCGCATTAGTTTGCAAGTTTATCAACACATGTTACGCAATGCTTTTCCACAGATCTTGACCCATGCCTAAATGTATCGTGTGATTACTTCGCTGTTTGCAAGGCCTTTGCACCTCATGATGCCCGTTGTGTGTGCGTGGAGAATTGTCCCTCGTACGAAGAACAACTCTGTTCTACCAATGGCACCACATTCAAGAACAAGTGCTTGTTTGAATTGGAGATGTGTCGTTTGAAGAGTAACCACACACTACATCACCCTGGTAGCTGTAGAGGTACCAGCTTATCTTAGCTTCTCCACAACTATTCATATTTTCGACGTATCTTTTACTTCTAAAGCCATCCTTATTTTTTTCCGTTTCTCATCGTCCGAGCGACCCATTTCTGTGGCTTTTTGTAAAAATTAAAAAGAAATTGGGGGGAGGGGTGGGGGTGAAGAAACCCTGCCTTTATTTGTAATGCCATGTTTGTAGCGTATACGCACGACGACATCGATGGTTTCGTCGTCCATGTTGGTTTGCAACCGCGCCTTATTAGTTCCAGTCTCTCCGCGCATTTTTTATTATAATTTTTTTTTTCTCAACCGACCGACCTACCCAATTTTTGAAAACCCCACCGATGAGAAACGAAAAAAAAAATAGTGATGGCCTAACAAACACTTCTGCAACATTGTTATCTACGAAGCCACTATTTCACACTTTAGGGGAGGGGTGGAAATCTGAGCATGAGCATATACACCTCTCCCCTCCTCCCAGGGCATATACAATTTTTGCCTTTGAATTCCTGATGAGCCTTTTTTCCCCATGATCATGAAATGATTGATATTTATTCTTACTTGGAACACCAGTTCGATTTTTTTCCTTCTCTGCACTGAGCTTTGGTACTGAAAACAGCTTAATTGCAGAATGTATTTTTCTCAAACATTTCCGACCCCTCCCCTATACACAGGTTTAATTGTTAGTCCGGCTTTGACTTAACCACATCATACATTCCAATATCTTTATCTAAATATGTTAAAATATTAACTTCGATCAAATAAAATAAAATCAGAATTGACTCGAATGGAAAAAATCAGAATGGCTTTAAGTTCTCGGTTCAACTGCCTTTATTTCTTTTTCAGGTTTTCCGCTTGAGAAAGGCAGACTTGCACTCATTTCCTCGTCAAAAGAAGAAACAGTGTGCGAAGAAGTGCGCTTTCGACCGTTTGCTTTTTATCCTGACAAACAAGTTCACGTACAGATCACAGTGAATCACATCAATACCTCCAACCCTAACTTCGTGCATGACGCCACTGCATCATGGGTAGAAAACGTCGATTTTCAAGGTTTCACTGCCTGTGTAACGACCGCTGGACGTGATGAACGTGTTCGCATGGCAATGGCAAGCGTTGATTGGTTTGCGTATCAAGGCGCACCCGCAGGTGGCGTGGCTGATAGAACAATGTTTGGATCATGGTGGACTGGCACTACTTGTAAAACCATTGACCTTCCCGTGGTAAGTGCAATGAACCTAGTTAATCTAGGAATGCAGACATTCCAATTGACAAACTAAAAATATATACTTTTCTTGTTCACATGCGACTTAGCTTCGTTAGATACTACCTTCTTGACAATGATTTAACCCATTTACAGTAACAAACATCTTACATGCTCTTTGAAATATTCCTTTAAAGGGCAAATTCCAGGGTGAGCCGACAGTTCTTGCTACTGCTGAACACATCGGTGCGTCATTCAAACACGATGGCGCCAGTCTCTGGATTGAAGGCATAACAAGCACGTCTTTCAAAGCCTGCCTTAGAGAACTGCAGAATTTTGACGGCCTTCATCTGGACATACAATTGGTATTGTACCTTGACTCGAAACTTGAAACCCTCTTTTGAACTTTTATTCGTATTGTTGTTCGCGTTGCAGTTAGTTCTGTTTGTGAGCGACGACAAACGTTTGAGGATAGGGGGCAGGGCTTTTAGCTTGTTATAATATATTTTGTCCTCGATCGTTTAAGATTTGTAAAGTCCAACTGCAGGCCCAGTTGTTCGAAAAGTGTATTAGCTATCCAGTGGACAACTATCAACCTATTATCTTATCCACTTAGGATATATCAGTTGTTTACTGGCTGGAGGTCCGTAAAGAGAAAAGCTGTGCCAGAGATCAGTACTTTCAAGACCGAGGGCACATTTTTTCTCTATACGGACCGACCCTAATAAGCCGGAAAATAACGTATCCTTATCTCTATTCTCTTTCGACTTGAGAGACAAATTACTGAAGAAACTCCAATGGATTGAGATCACACGCACTGGTTACCGTGACGTGGTTAGAGATAAGATAAAGCCGCCCTCTCCAGGAACCAATCAGATCGCAGGAAATCGTAGATTACCGCCAGCTCGCGCGCGAAAAAAGTAATAGGACTTCTTCGGTGGATAGCAGGTTATCCACCTTTGGACAACTTGGTTAGACCACAGGGAGCCCACACAACGCGTTTGTATTTAGCCTTTATAGGAAATGATTAATCTCCTCCGCAGGCAACTCAAAAGGAGATTAAGGACTTCCTGTGGCGGGAAGCGAATACGGGAGAGGGACGAGGGACGAGGGACGTCATCCGTGACAGGGACTAGGGACAAGGGACGTCATACGGGACAGGGACTAGGGACAACGGACGCCGAATGTTTCCTTCTATCTCGTTTGCCACAGGAAGCCCATTCTCTGTTCACCACAGGAAGCCCCTAATCCCCTTATTCTTTATTCTTCCCATAATACGAGTTGCCTGCGGAGGAGGCTAGGAAATGATGAGGATTACCGAAAGGT
The DNA here is from genome assembly GCA_030867875.1 of Actinernus sp. WN-2022. Classification (NCBI taxonomy): domain Eukaryota; kingdom Metazoa; phylum Cnidaria; class Anthozoa; order Actiniaria; family Actinernidae; genus Actinernus; species Actinernus sp. WN-2022. Next base: position 152,651 of record JAOWCC010000791.1, read on the forward strand.
TTGGCGAAATATCGCGAAGTACATGCAATATTTGAATACGAAATAAACATTAATTTTCGCCATATTTCGCCACACTTCAAACCTATAACATTAAATACAAACATGTTGTGTTGGCTCCCTGTGGTTAGTCGCTTGAAGTATCAAAGTAGCCGCTTGTCGTGAAAAGTCTTCTGATTATTTAATGAAAAGTGAATATGCAAATTGTTGTTATCCAAACTCTTCTTTAATTTATTTCATTTTCTCAAGGACTGGATGGCTTTCGAAGATATTCATCGTCCGTTGTTTACGGAGAAGGGAATGACGTTTTTCTCGAACATTGAACAACCTCAAGTGGAGTACAATGGGGCGTTCTGTAAGGTAATGACACCAACCAAACTGCTCCATTTTGTGTCATTTATCAAATCCAAAGTTTCTGGTGACGCTTTAAAGTGCATATAAGCCCTATAATCTTAATATTTTGTCGAAATTTTCGCAATACGATAAACCAATTCCGGTAAAAAAAAAATATTCGATGATACACTCGATTTTTTACAAGCTGACAAACTTGCGCATCCAGAAATAGTGTTCGAGTATTTGGGAGACTGAGACCGAGCACTTCTGTGATGTCATGTAAGTGATCGAGTGTATTCGCTTCGTCTCCATCTCAAAGAGTGGACTGGTCATCGATTATCTTTACGTTTGCTTTCGTCTCTCTAAAGTCTCTATCACATCGCTATCTTCTGAATCTGTGCGACTTACATGACGTCACAGGCGTTGTCAACTCGAAACTCGGTTTCAGTTCTTTTCTGCCCGGCCATGTTTAACACAGGTAAACCAAATCAGCGGTTTTTTTTGCCGGGTTTTCGCCCTAAAAAAGGTAGTAAATTACATTTTCTAGATTTTTTTCCTAGCTCAATGGAAACATACCTTTATTTCCAATATCGATAGCTAAGGAAATTCTAGAGCTTATATGCACTTTAACGTGTAACACATTTATTGATATTTGCCGATATATAGCATGTGACATACTCGAAGTCATATACTCAAGTGCCTACAGTCGTGCTTTCAACCAATCACACATCGTCTGGTGGCAGCTTGAGCCCAGTCTGCAATGGAGTGTCAACATGGATTGAGGTATGTCTTTCATCGCAATGTTCCAAAAGGTGAAATTGTGCACCGCCAAATGTTTTTGACCCATGGTTGGCAGAATATGATCGAAGGCGTTGGCTGTGGCGTTGGCTTTCAGGTCTTGTTAAAATTCAGAGTGACGAGCTCGAACTCACTAGCGTGGTTCGGGTGGTGTTCGTTCGTCATCTTATTCTATGTTGCACTATCAGGGCACTTTCTCTGGTTCGGATATGCTGCCTATCATAAACATGAGCATGACGTCATAAACTTTCTGTGGTTCGTATACGCTGCCACCATGTGTCGTAAACATGAGCATGACGTCATAAATGTTCTCTGGTTCGGATACGCTGCCACCATCAGTATCAAGTGTTGCTAGGTCTCTAACACGGAACCATAAACATACTCGAAAGACCAGAACTGGATGAATCAGCTAAAGACTCCGATGAACGTGGTCGTGTATCGGCAATTGAGACACAGTGTAAACAGATGCTCAATATGTCACTTAACAACAAATCAAATAACTAACTCATTGATTACATATTAGAGAGCTTAATAAGCAACCACGACGGCAACGTCTAGGACGACGGCATAAAACAATAGCCTTAATTACAAAATACAATAACAACTGTACGTGGAAATGCACGCAGTCGTCTACATTTCAACCGTAGTCTGGAAAAACACAACGTGAAAACCTCAAATTTTACGATTACAAGAGAACGCCAACATATAAAAGTAAATCACTCCGTTTTTCGTTCGGCGTGAACGGAACTCTATGTTTATCAAATTTTTCGAAGATATGAATGTGAAAATGGCGAACAAATGAATTAAAGGCGAACAAAGTAAATAGTAAACATCATATTTAGGGAGAAACCATTTTTCTAGATGCCGTCCTCGCTGCCGTCGCCGTCGTTGATGCTTAAGCTCTCTATGGACCCTTTGCACGTGACGTCATAGCCGCCATGTTGGTGTACAGTTAACAATAGATTCTTCGTTAGCTTCTTTTGTTCTGTACAAGCTACATGTACCTCACAGATTAAGTTCAAAAATATCTTACATTCATGGCGTCATAAGGTAACTATTCTAACTTAAAGCTAGACTAGAGCATTAAACGTACAGTATGTTCAATGACATATTTATTTCGTCGTCAGAAGTCAGGCCTTAAAATGACGATGACGCCGATGGCACAAACTATAAACTTAGTCCAATAATCACAACACAATAAATGCACGTCAACAGACATGCAGTTGCGAACATTTTCGCCGTTGTTTGAAAATATTACGTTACCCAGACCAGGCGTCATATTTTTTCTAAAACCTGAATGTAAAAAGAATAAATAAAAGGCGAAGGAATCGAAGAAAGGATAAAAATAATTATTCGATTATTTTTACTCAATCTATCAATTTATTATAACCTGTATAAATTTAAGTTAATGTGACAACCATATGCTAACCTAATCTGCAATATTATATGCCCGACAAAGCCAAACCTGCCTTTGTTTACGTCCAAAGTTCATCCTGATCGCATGCTACTGCAAGCATGCCATTTTAAGCTGGCTAATCATATTGAAGCTCTCTATAGAATTGCTTCATGGTGTCACAAAAATGTAATATCAGGTTTTAGTATATACCACACCAGTTAATAGTGCTTTTCGCGCGCTCTGATTGGCTACTCCGAAGGTGAATATCCTTTGCTATTCATCTCCGAGCGAAGCAGCGATCACCTCGCGCGAGTTTTTGTCCAATTTACAGAAAATAAAGTAACTATTCACCGACACGTTTGACTGGGATACATATTTTTGGGAGGGGATCTTGTAATTTCGCGACATGACAAACAAATGCTCACTGGTTAGCTCAGTTGGTGGAGCACGGTTTAGAGGGCCGGGTGCCGGTCAGGGGTTCGAACCGACCGCATCCTTGGGCAGGGATGTATAAGCCGTTGGTCTTGTCTCCTTCCTCTCCTAATCTATACGAGGGGGACGTGAAAGCACCTGTTATGTTATTTCGAGAAAGAGTATCTCCAAACACAACAGCCTGGTATGCTGAGGTACTAACAATCACTCATGATTGTAAACTGCACTGCGGCACATTGCGCCACAATAGCAGTCCGTATCACAAAAATGACCTTGTAAAGGTTGAATATATTCGTCGCATTTGAATATATTCATATAGCTACGCTATATAAATTAATACCTTTACCTTTTTTATATATATAACTTGATGTCATCTTTATTTCAGTACATGAACACGACCGGCTTTCGTATTTGCTTGAAGGAACTGTACGCTTCGAAGTACGAATCACTGACGGTCAGCTATGTGGTACTCTCTGGTGAGAAAACCCCCACCCCTCCCCCACACTTCACCCTAACCTTTAATGGTTAATCATTAATAGAACGATGCATATCCAAGGGAGGGGTGGGTGGGTAGTTTCCCAGAAACCGGGTTGAGCCGTGACAATAGGCCTGATATAATATTTCATTAACGAATGAATTGAGTTCGTGATCCCCATAACTAATAACACTACAGATTTCGTACAAGTGCCTTTAAATATATGAATTAATATATTATGCCACCCAGTACAACCACGTGATTGCATTCCTGCAAAAGGCCCATTTAACAACTAACCGCAATTATTCCCCTCAGTGGAGATGCCGAGTAGTGGATATTTACCAAGCCTTGATTCTCCACAAATGTGGATTAAATTTACCAATGCATTTTGGGAGCTTTAAATTAATAGTATTGATTTTGGTGAAACTGACTCGTTTGCGGTTTTTCTATTTTACCGGCTATTTAAACAAAATGATCTCCTTTCTCAACAGATATCTGTTCTCCAGGATGGAGTTACTCTGGTGGAATCTGTTTTAGTACAAGCTCCTCGTGTGATACTTGGGTGAACTCTGAGGGGCATTGCAGATCAGCAGCCGCCAACCTGGCCACCATTCGATCGCAGAGAGGAAACGTCCACGTACAACAGAGGCTTAACGGAGACAAGGGATGGATTGGTCTGAACGACAGAAGCATAGAAGGTGACTTCCGGTGGTCTAGCGGCATACGCAAGAATTGGACCTACTGGGCCGCTAATCAGCCAAACAACACTAATAACGAAGACTGTGTGCATACTCTAGGGGTAGGACATGGATATCGCTGGAATGATGTGCAGTGTACTGACTGCCACAACTACACATGTTCAAAAGGTACTTAAATAATTTTAATAATCTTATGTATTGTTTCATATACGAGTGACCGGATTCTACGGGGGTTTCAAAATCCGCGTAAAATTTCAAAACTGGAGGCGCAGCCACGAGGCATTTGAAATTCCCACTAGGATTTTGAAACTCTTGTAGAATCCGGTAACGAGTATTAATATTAAACATCTTCTACTATACTCATTAATTATTATATGCACGTGTACATGTATGTAAAGACTGGTTTTCACAAGCGACATAAGCATAAGCAACATACGCAGTAATGCATTGATCATTAGCAGTACTTGTTCTTATCTCACACTAGCGACATAAGCATAAGCGTAACCAACATACGTAGACGCAGTAATGCATTGATCATTAGCGGTACTTGTTCTTATTTCACACTAGCGACATAAGCATATGCGTAACCAACATACGTAGACGCAGTAATACATTGATCATTAGCGGTACTTGTTCTTATTTCACACCAGCGACGTATTAAGCATAAGCGTAAGCAACATACGCAGACGCAGTAATACATTGATCATTAGCAGTACTTGTTCTTATATCACACAAGCAACATAAGCATAAGCGTAACCAACATACGTAGACGCAGTAATACATTGATCATTAGCGGTACTTGTTCTTATTTCACACCAGCGACGTATTAAGCATAAGCGTAAGCAACATACGCAGACGCAGTAATTGTATAATCCTTGTTCAAGGCTGTTGGACCTCAGTCTAACCGTCGTCATTTTTATTCCAAGACGATTTAAGATTTAATTACGCTCCACAAACGACACTGTATCGTTCCTGACGACACCGGCGTGTCACACCCCGTTCCTTAAGGTTACCATATACTCCGTACCTTAAGGTTACCGTATACTCCGTACCGTAAGGTAACCGTATACCTTCAGAGTACATATTAAAAATAATTGTGTACTGAATACAATAAGGGCTGTATATGGGCAAACTATATACCAAAATGAGCAAATTGTAAATGTCTGTTCTATTTGTTAGGTGTTACTATGGTAACATAAGTTGGGAGAATTTACATTCAATTCAGTGAATTTCACATATTTGAATTAATCGCAAATGCGAATATAACGTATATACATGCATGTGAAACTTTGCACAATAACGTAAAATAACATGGTCTTCAAAAGTTTGTCGGGGAATTTGATATTTTTTTACATGAATTTTATGGACATTTTTATTCACATACCTATGATTGCTGTCACAGCGTTTTCATGTGTTGGGCTATTTTAAAATCATTTTTTCCGCCAATTGACCGATTTAGCATGTACATTTGTTGTCCCAATTCAGGTGATGTGACAGCTCTCCAGTGGATTCGGAGCTTTGTTTTCCAATTAGAGAAATGTGTACATTTCCTCTTGGAATACAGAAAAACAACAAAACATTACTCAAGAGAACAGTCAGGTGATCTGACTTGGACAACTTACAAATATACAAGCTAACTTCGGTCAATTAGTGGGTTGCACCAATGGCGGAACAAAAGATGCCTCATTAGTTACATTTGTAATACCAACCAACATGGCTGCTACGCTTTTGTGATTTTATTCCCTTAGGAATGATTGCAACCCAAGAATAGCTGGAAACCGTTCTAAAATAACTTGTGAAAACGCTGTGACAAGGTCTAGTATGTGGGATGGATGCTCCTAGTTATGGACTCCTGCTTCCACTCATTTTCACCTTCAAATGGCCATCTTAATATTTTCCTGTAAATCTAATAAAACGTCCCCTCAACTACCGCCGAGTATGTGGCCAAAGTATGTTAAAAAGTATATTTCTATATTGAAACTATAGACTTCGACGAATGTCGTACGGCCAGACACGGTTGTCGTGACGATGCCATTTGCACCAATTCCTATGGTTCGTACTCGTGTCGCTGTAAAACTGGATATGCAGGAAACGGAATCGACGACTGTTCAGGTTCGTAAAAGTACTCCTCCTAAAACCTGTTTTAATTCCAGTGCCCATTTGGTTGTTTTGGGAACGACAGAAGCATTTAAAAATAATGTTTTATCCTGTGTTCTATAAAATGACTTTGTACATCATTGCAACTTTTGTAAGGTTCTGTTTGTGTGTGTCATAATGTTGCGTTTGACTGCACAATTAACACTAGCGAAATAAATGTGTGTATACTATAAAGATGCTTGTAGTTTTAACAATATGATTATGTCGTCGATGTAAACACCCAGTTAACTTACTCATGATATAATGCTATTTAGTATATACAACGCGGGAACCTACATAGATCATGCAATTTGATTGGCTCGCTATCTCGAAATAATGAGCAATAGCCACCTACAAAACTCGGGATAATTTTGAAACAAAATGGCAGGCGTAAATTCACGTTTCGCGATTGTTTCCGATGCGGAAATTTTAGAAATTCAACAAAATGCAGTGCCCAAAAGCACTAAAATAGCTACAAAATATGGCCTTCGAGTGTTTCAAGGTAAATATTGTTTTGCCGTAGAAAAAGCTTTGATTTAATTTATGATAAGTGGATTTCTTTGTTTTTGTCTATTGTTGAACGCTTTATTCCTAGTAAATTTGTTACAATCCGTCCCAATGATACTCTGGATGAATGGAGCAGTTCGTCGGGCTATAAATAAGCGAAATCCGTTCCTTATTTTTTTTTCGAAACAAGTCTCCCTTCAATTGGGAAAATACCGAGCTCAGACGAACCTGGTTGTTAACCTAATTCGTAAAGCAAAATCAGCCCTTGTATGAAAGTGATAGTTATATTTTTGATCCGAAGAAGAAAGCGGAGATCTTTAATGATTATTTTGTCAGTCAGACCCATTTACCTATAGCTACTGCCACAGTTTCTAATCTCATTCGTGTATTCAATTCTTCGTTATCTACGATTGTTGCTACTGATGAAGAAGTTGCTAACATTCTTAGTCTTCTAGACGTAACTAAAGCTTGTGGAACTGATTAAACTATGTTTATCCGGGATTTGTAATCCACTTACGCGCCTTATTAATATTTCTCTCGCTCTTGGTCAGTTTCCACATCTTTGGAAATTAGCTAATGTTTTACCATTATTCAAAAATGATAATCGGCAGCTTAAGTCAAATTATCGCCCTGTGTCGCTTCTTTCATGCTTTAGTAAAATTTGCGAAAAGATCGTTTTTATGAAATCGTATTTGACTTTCTTGATTGTAATGGTTTCTTCTACCGTTTGCAATCTGGGTTCCGCCCTGGTGATTCAACGGTGATGCAGTTGGTCTACATAGTGCATAAAATTTACGAAGCGCTGGACCGAGGAAATGAAGTAAGAGCAGTGTTCTTAGATATATCTAAAGCATTTGATAAGGTATGGCACGATGGTCTTTTAGCCAAATTGAAATCGCTAGGAATTGAAGGTACCCTTTTTAATTGGTTCGAAAGTTACCTGAGCGGTAGATTGCAGCGCGTTGTCATTGAAGGCACCAATTCTTCTTGGGATGAAATTAAAGCCGGGGTACCTCACGATCTGTTCTTGGCCCGCTTTTAGTTTTGATTTATATTAATGATATCCAGTTTGATATTAATAGCAATTGTTTTCTTTTCGCGGATGATACACTCCTTCTTGAAGAGGTTTCAACTCCTGATGCAACTGCCCGTACCTTGAATGACGATCTTTCTGTTATTTCTTCGTGGTCCGACGAATGGCCGTTACGATGAATGTGTCTAAGACGAAAAGTATGTTTTTTCACTTAAAAGGGATAAACTCCAGCATCCTACTCTAAATTTGTCGGATAAACCTATTGAAGAAGTAACTACTCACGAACATTTAGGCGTCTCACTTTCTAATAACATGTCGTGGAGGGCCCACATCCTTAAGTTACATCAAAAGGCAATGAAAAAGTTAAATTTATTGAAAGGTTTTAGATTTAAGCTTCCAAGATCAACACTCGAAATTCTTTATAAATCCCTTGTTCGTTCTAATATGGAATATGCTGACGTGGTCTGGGAAGGGTGTTCTTTGGGTGAAGCTGATTTGCAGGAAAGTGTCCAATTTGAAGCAGCTAAGCTATAATAACTGGTGCAATGAAGGGTACGCACAGGGAAAGTTTATTGAAAGAATGTGGTCTGCATAGGCTTAGGGACCGGAGGTCAATGCATAAATTATTTTTGATGTATAGGATGATTAAAAACTTTACACCAGCTTATTTGTCTGAGCTTTGTCCACAATACGTTTGTCAGAGAACCTCCTATACCCTTCGTAATAGGGACAATTTGTGTTTACCTTCTATTCGCACTGCAAAATTGATGAATTCATTTCTTTATTCTACGACTAAGTTGTGGAATTGTCTTCCTGCATCGACACGTAATTGTATTTCTTTAGCATCTTTTAAATCTGACTTGTTACGTAATATATTTTATGTATTACCTCCTAATAAGCTTTTTTATCTTGGGGATCGTTATTTATCTGTTTTACAAACAAGGTTAAGATTGATGCATTGTGGTCTTAATTTTTACCTTTACTCAATGAATTGTATTCCGTCTCCTGTTCAGTTGTGTTTGTGGTGCACCCAAAGAAGATGTTGTTCATTATTTGTTGATTTGTTCCCGTTTTGCTGCTCTGCGCGCTATAATGCTTGCCTCAGTTATGCACAATGCTGGAAATCTATTGGCTACGTACTTTAAATTTATCCAAAAAATGGATGTATTACTGAATGGTTCTTCCACTCTAAATTTTGAATATAATGCCTCAATTTTTAATGCAGTTAGGACTTTTATTATTGATTCAGGTCGCTTTAGCTATTAGCCATTTTGTGTATTTGTATCGTTTTTTTTTCTTGTTTGTTATTCTTTAAATTGTAAAGTTTCTGCTTCTTCGTGGTCTATATGTATAGGTGTAAATGTAAATTAATGTGAGCCCCCTAGATGAGCACTTGCGCTCTTGGGGTTAACGTTTAGCTCAAATAGTGTTTAACTAAAAAATAAATAAAAAAAGCTTTGTTTACAAAAGTTACAGTTATTTTTGTCACGGCTTTAAGAAATAAAACTAAAAAACACTATAATTCTCATTTTGTGTTGAGGTTCCCGTGTTGTATATACTAAAACAATTATTCGCCTCATACTCAGTCGATATTGGTGAATATTCCCCTCGACTTCGGGGAATATTCACCAATATCGACTGAGCCTGAGGCGAATAATTGTTAAATAATTCCGCTTGTACTTTCCCCCAAAATTCTTTGCGCGCGAAAAGCTTTAAATCCATTAGAACATCGCGGTAGAAATTTTTTAACCCTTAAAAATAAACCAGTACAAGTGAATACACTGTCATTGAAGAGAAGAAAGGATTTCTATGTTTTTTTTTTACTGTGTTAGGTTCGCAAGAGATTGTGGTCAAATCATCCGCAATCTTTTTCCGTACGGTATTTGGTCAAGAAGCTCATCAAGCTCATTTATCAGTTGGCAGACAAGTAATTGTGTTATTTTTGCTTACTAGATATCGATGAGTGTTCTTCATCCCCTCCGTGTGATAACAATGCCACGTGTACCAACACCAAGGGTTCGTACGTGTGCCAGTGTAGTGCGGGATACTCCGGCAATGGATTGACGTGCACGGGTAAGTGACGTATAAAAAAACAAAAGATTTAGGCTCCTGGACTTAAAGTGCAAGTAAAGCCATAAAACGACATGAACTCTTTTTGCCCCAAATTCTATTTCTAATATACTTCAATTTTCTAACTTAGTTTTCTTTGAGAGACAGGAGCAGAAATTAAACTAGAATCAACGCGATTGATTCATCTTGTGATGTCACAAAGAAAACCTACGGGATTCTATTGTAGTAGTTTTCTCTAGGGAGGGAGTTGATTCACAGGATCCATGAAAACTAATCAAAATTAGGGATTAAATGCCAGAGATGTTACAAAATTTGCAAGATTAATACTTTTTGCGAGAAACAAACACAATAGTACAATATATATATTTCTTTTTTTGACATGATACTTGCTCTTTAATGAATGACATGTTCCGGGACGTGCAAGGCTAAACGATTCTTCGCAACATGAAATCGAAGTGATGCATTTATGTTTAAAATCACCAAATCGAAACTAAATGTATCTATATATTCTTCTACTACTCATTAATTATTAATGAGAACGACTACCAACCAGATCTCTCAATTGCTCGTTTTCACATGACGTCATCGCCGCCATCTTGGTTGACGTTAACAAAGATTCCTCGTTCGATCAACTATGAAACCAAAATATTTCTTTGTTTGATCAGTTCAACCAACATGGCCGCAACGTCTTTGTTATTTGAATCTCTGGGGATTGATTGCAAACCAGCAAACAGACCAGATCGCGGTTAATTCCGACATTTTGAAAGGGGTGCAAACATGGCGCGAAATACAGTGTTTGTATGAGAAGCCGTAAAATCACACAAAAGGAAAGTGCCGAATCCTGTGACGTGTATATGAAATATTACTTAAAATTTAAATTTTAAAACTTAAAATTAGACATATAGCTGTATTTTGTTTCTAATAAAAACAATGGGTGGTTGTTCTGTTTATTGTTCGAATTCCAGATATCGACGAGTGTACATTGAACTTACACGCCTGCGATCGTAACGCTGTGTGCACAAACACACAGGGATCCCATGTATGTGTTTGCAGTGGTGCTTATTATGGCAACGGGACATTTTGCGAAAACCGTAAGTTAACAAACATTTCTTGTAGCTTGAGAACATGTTGTTTCCCTATTAGAGCGGTTTTCAGTTGAGTGTAGTAAAACCAAATGCAAATTACCCACAACCAGCCAATCACAGGAGCGAGTAATCACAAGTAACTCATACATGGCTTCCCTGTGAGCCAATGACAAACCAAAGAAAAACCAAAATCAATTTGCGTTTGGTTTTACTTTGGATTCTGATTGGTTGGTTTACTTTCTCAGCCAATAGGAGAGCTTAGTAAACGCAAAACCAAAACACTTCCGACACTCAATTGAAATCCGCTCTATTCATTCGAAACTCCGGTTGTTGAAATAAATGGGCCTTTTGCAGCTTGGCATTCACGTGATTGTACAGGATGGCAAATAATATCTGACTTCATTTATTTAGAGGCCTTGTACGAGAGACAGAGCGGAAAAACGGAGCGCATGCGCACTAGCCACTTCATTAAAAGTGAATCAAGATGGCCGCCGAGCGGGAGGGAATCGTAGCTCTTTTTCAGGGTCCTCTCACAGCTCAAGAAATATCACGATTGCTTTATTACGTCACATCATGGACTGATATGCTTCAGTGACTTCTTCGAGCCCAAATAACAGATAATCCAGTACACAGGAAGAACGCTACAATTGCTTGATCGACTCTGTTTTGAAGGAGAGCGAGTCATTTCGAACTGTTCATATGCGACTGGAAAAACGCCAAAAATAAGAAAACTTGTGAATATATAAGGTTCATACTTCGATAGAGAACTAAGGAGGTGATGGTTTTAAACATATAAAATACCATCTTCGAGATTTTCATACCATTTTTCAAACGAAGCATTTGAAGTTACAGTAGTGACTAGACTGTCTACAGCAGTAGAAATCCTGGAACGACTATCATTACCAAAGACTGTAAGTGAATCTACAGAGCTATTATCAGGAAATTATACAATATTTCACTTGATTTGGTTATTATGGTATTACTCGGCATTTTGACGAATTAGTTGACTGATTTACCAATGTAAAGAAAACGAATTTTCATTTTGTTTTAAAATGAAGTGTTGTATAATAGTATATTATACATGTAAAAAAAATTAATATGTTATAATTGTTCTGTTTTCAGAAAGCCAACAATAAAACAGTTGTAATCAAATGCCTTTGGCAAAATAGTTTTGTGTTCATTTCAGTTTTGTTCATGTTAGAAGCGGTTGACAGTAATTATGTTGTGTGGGACTTTTGTGCGGTTCTGTATAAAGGGAGGTATGGTGGTTGGTGCATGAAATCAAGAGCCTGCATGTGGACTTTGTGTTTGCTTTACATGTACACGAAACAGTATTTCTTGTTGTTTTCCCAGGAAAAAGGAAGCCTGCAATTGTATACCTTTCCATTCCCAGCTCCCTCAGTGTTTACTTGATGTTTTTGAATATCTGGACTAAACAGCAAAAGAACATGTTTGCTTGTGTTAGACTACTTGAGAAATGGAGACTCTTCAAGTACCATCACTTCTCTTGATCTTCACTCTATTCTCCCCAAGCACAAGCAAAGTGAGACAAATACATGTGTAGGATAATTGAAAGAGAGATAAATAGTCTCCATAGCAAACTACATGCACATGCATATATTAGAACAAATCTACATTTTTCATGTACACTTTGACTGTTAATTGTTAAAACCTGTTTATAATTGTAACATGGTACAACAGAGGAAGGCCTAGGAGTAGTACTACAAAGATTTTAAAAATGTTTTTGGTTTAATGTTTTTAACATTCAGTAGAATTCTCTACTATCTTGCTGAGTTTATATCCAACCAACTGGTGACATAACATAGAATGCAATAACTTTCCACAACAGTTAAGCCTTAAAACAGTTGAAACGTACTGTGTGTATGTACAGATGTATCTCTCTTTTTTCATTTGCCTAATGGTTACTAATACATAATATTTGTACAGGAATCCATAAGTAATTACATATAATAAAATTCATTGTTAATTTCTTTGAAAAACTTGGTAGCTCCCTCTTTCACGAGTCTTTTTTTTTAAGTTACACAGAAACTACATTATTAGCATAATTAATGCAGAGGTTCATTAATTTTCAGTGTAGCTGGCTTGGACTTTGAAAGTAGAGCTATGTGAATATATGCCTTCAGTAATAAATATATGTTAAAATACAAATATAGTATGTGTAGCTGGCTATACATGTATATACAGCTATTTCAAGCTAATATAAGTGCAATGTAGATGCATGCTAGTGCTGGAGCACTAGCTGTAGCCAGGTTATTTTGAAACCCCTGATAATTATAGTGACCATTTCCTGTATGTCTCCATTTTCTGTACACCTGTAGTATACTTATTTTATGAAGTGTGTGAACATTAAGTGAAGATAATTTTCTGAAATTATGTGAAGGGCTAATCTAAGAAACATGTCAATAATAATAAGTGAACATGTTCTTAACTTGATTTTTAAAATGAAATTTGTATGAATTATGTGAAATTATTTTAAAGGTTAACTGTGAATTGTGTCTTTGTTAAGTGCTTACAGTCTATATATTATTTTATGTGAACTTATTTCAGAGGTGAATCATGTGTATATGTTTGAATTGCTAATGCAGTGCCTAATGAATCATCAAGGCAGGAAGAGGGTCAGCTTTTTATTGGATAATTTTGAGGAAGGAGGGGGAAGGGTTAGGTGCCCAGTGAATGAATGAGATAGTCCAGTCTGTATAATAAGCACAATTAATTTGGGAAAGGAAAGCAATGAGGGGGAAGTATGTTGGAATGAACAACATGTTTCTAGTTTCCAATGGGCTTCCATTTTATAATAATAAAAACAAAAATAATAACAATCAGTGTGTATTAGTAAATAAATAATTAATTAATAATAGTTCTATTATAATGATATTGATGCTAAGAATCTCTGCTTATGATCATGCATGTTCATTTAAAATAAATTTTTTTAAACATAAGTTTTAAAATGCCAAGTGTGCATTCTGTATTAGGCAGACCCTTTTAAAATGGCTAGGAAGTCTGCTATAACCTAAAGCTCAGGGATGCTCTGATTGTAAACTCTTTCTGAATTTAAGGTTCAGATACAACATACATAAATATGTAATTTATTATAATATTAGTATTTTGATAGCTACTAAATATTATTTTGTCAAAAATTTAACTTTAACAAATTAAAAACCCTTGTGATTTGAATTAACATGAACATGCAATGTACGCGTGAGCAGAGATTCTAAGTATTGATAATAAACATTAGTCAATTAGTTATTTTATGTCATGTTTTGCACATGTATCTGATTGTTAATGTTAGTATCATGAATGAAACCTCATCAGAATTAACCTCCATAGCCATCATGATTTTCCTTTCCCAAATACATTATCACACCCACATATTAAACTGAATCAACGATCACATTCTTTCAATCAACACTTACAGTGTTTAACCCTTCCTCATTCAAAATTTGAGTTACAACACCAACACATACATGATTTACTTCTAAATTTCATAAATATTTTTTGCATATTTTAAGAGAATAACTTATTTTTAATGTTTCATAGATACATAAGTGTTCTTGTTTTTGGTGGAGAATAAAGATGAAGAGAAGTGATGGTGCTGAAAAGTATAAATTTTTCGAGTCTTAATTCTATATAGATGTGTTCCTTCCAATGCTGTTAATATATGGGACCAGATAATTATGTCATTTTTTTCTACATTAAAAATAAACAGGTTTAAAACACTTAGTCTCAAATAATGAGAAAGTAGATGAAAACTGTATACGTTTGTGTTCATAGTTTGGTATATTTGCCTGACTTTGCTTTTGTTTGGGAAGAATAGAGATAAAGATAAATTATGGTGTTTGAAGTCTGTATTTCTCAACAAGTAATCTGTATAACCATGCAGGTGCTCCTTTACTATTTCGGTCCAGATATTCCAAAACAGCAAACAATTACACTGAGTGAATTGGGAAGAGAATCAATTTTTACTATTTTACAGGAAAATAAACAAGACCAGAGGTACTGCTTCTTTGCTTGATCTGCATAAAATGTGTATAAAAGCATTTTTATGCAAAGCTTGGGTGAGAATTTAAAGTCCACATGCAGGCTCTAGATCTTGATATGCACCTCTCTTACAAAACCACACAAAAATCCCACACAACATAATTAGTGTCAATTAACCCACTTCTAACATAAACAAAATTAAATGAACACAAAAGTACTTTGCCAAAGGCATTCGATTACAACTATGTTTTATTGTTGGCTTTCTGAAAACAGAACAATTATAACATTTTTTTTTTACATGTATATACTATTATACAACCGGCAGGTACAAAATGCAGACTGGAAAATGCAGACTGCAGACTGGAAAATGCAGACTAGAAAATGCAGACTGGAAAATGCAGACCGGAAAATGCAGACTCAATAAAATCAATAAGAAACATCTATTGGTCTGTAACAGGGCGATTCTGCAAGGCTTTAGATGACTTATAGATCCTTATTTTTTTGGGTTATACATGTCTTATGCGGGGTCTTGCTTTTTTCTTGACTGCCGGCGCCAGCCACGCCGTGTATGCGAGCCACGCCTAATCCGACTATGAGCTTTTCATGACAATATTTCCTTAATAACAGAAAGTAAAAGCTATGTATTCCGAGGTATTTTGGATTATTTACTTACTTTTTAATTACGTTCGTATTTAGCCGGGTCCTGTCTTTGTTAAACTGATTCAGTCCCATCTTCTTCTGTCCCCCATTTTAAATTTATTGCTATGCACAGGAAGCCCAAAGCAGCCTCTCTGATTACATATAAATTTGGGTTTCCTGTTTGGTAAAGCGGACACCCTTGGGAATCAGAAAAGGTGTCCGTAACTGGAACTGTCCGCTTACGGGAATAGTTCTCGTAAGCGGACACTTGTGGAATATGGGATGTGTCCGCTTACGGGAGCTACAATAAAGACCCTGGGGAGTACTCAGAAGATTTTTGGGTAGGGGTGTGCCACGGAGACCTCAAAACCCTGACCCTATCCCAGACCTAAAAATGCCGTTTACCATACCCTATCCCAGACTTGAAGCAAAAAATATATACCCTATCCCAGACGTGATCTCGTGATGTTTACACAGCATGCTGGACTCTTTCATACATGTATCTAATCTCTCCCGAACAGTTTTTAATTACAATTACACTACGAAAGCCGTTGTTTTGTTTTAATATGGTATTTTAAGCTGTAGTGTAGTCGATAGAGCGCTAAGCATGCATATGCATGGCGTCAACGACAAGTATATCAAAATCCATACCCTTTCCCAGACCCAAAACCGTAAAAAGGATACCCTATCCCAGACCTCGGCAGCTCAAAAACCATACCCTATCTCGCGGCACATGTACCCGTATAGCCCATATAAGGGAGTACATCCCCCCCCCCCCCCCCCCCGGGGGAATAAAGCTGCAGGGATATGATGTCGTCATCTTTGTGAGCTCATACACTGCATAACTCGCGCGGTCATAACACGAAAAAGAGGCTGGTAGGTCCTCTGGAATGTTGAAGCTGAAGTACTAGCAGGAGGTGTGAAAGTGTTGTTCATGATTGCATGTTTAGTTGAAAAATGTTGCTAATCTGTCCTCATTTATCCTTTATTTTCTTTATAGTACGACCAGCCAGGCGCATAGCAAATTAACGGCATTGTTTCACTAAACATTCGTTCAGTGCATTTCACAATCTCCCCGGGCGCTTCAATTTCAACATTCCAGAGGACCTACCGGCCTCGTTGACATGCTAGTTACCAGTACTTAATGCATAGGGTCTATCGGTCGGTACATAAATCTGTACACACAAGAATTAGATTTGCAAATTGGAGACTGCTTCATTGCGCTTAAAGACTTGAGTTGCATGTCCACCAATATATCATTGACGCGTGCAACGGCTTGAGACAGTCGCTCGTTTCCTTGCCAGTCAGAGAAGTCTGCAACTTCTTAGTAAGTTCCATCGCACCTTGTACATAATTAAGTTCTGGAACTCTCAGTGGCTGGTGAAAGTCCTTGATCGTATCTTTATACAATACATAAGCTTATTTGGATGACAGTTTACTTTACAGCGCTGTTTACAATACTGTAATTGCTCTAGAACTGTATCAAATAAACCGATAAAGCGAATTGCGGAAAAGTTATAAGCTAACACCGGTGTGAAGCCTCGTTCTAGTAATGGGATTATTCTGCCGGGGTGTCCACTTTATACGGATTGGGCGAGGTTTGTTGTTGGCATCGCCAGAAAAACGCGACACGGCCGATTGCGCAATATCAATTTCGGCTCAGAGGTCAGCAAGCACAGTTCATATAAAATTACAAGCAAACTATGGGGGGAAAACGCTTAATCTCGATTTCTAACTTTCCTGAGTACGATTTAAAAAATGTCTAACCAGGATCTCAATCTACAATATGAATTAAATAGTTCTACCTACATTTCTATAATCAGCTCGTGAATTTTAGGTGTCGTTTTTTTTTAAAAATACACGAGTGTTTTGACTCAAATTATTACAGAGCTAGAGTGAGAATTGGCGAGAAAAGAGCTTACTTACTGTTTATAACTTGGATTCTGAGGTGGAATATACTGTATTTTGCAAAATGTCTATACCAGGCCTTCTGAACGAAGGGTTCATCGTCGTCACTAAATGCCATTAGAGCAGCTGTTGATTCCTTTGCGGTTTCGTTTTTGCAGTTGAATATTTCGATCTTGGATAAACCGGCAGAATCCGCCATCTTTGTACGCTAAATCCTGTAAATTTGGCTGTCTTGAGACCATCATATCTCTGGCCACGAGCGTCTAAAACACCACGAACACATACCAATGGACAACTTGTTCTCTCCTTATGAAACTGCAGTGTATTTGTAACTGACCAGCAGTTATTCAAATGAATTGTCCCTTTTTAAAAATAGGCCCTAGTCGGACCTATAGAGAAGAGTCTGCGATACTAATTGTGGTCAGCGATATCTCCCATTCGTGCCCGTTTTGAGGCTTGAGAGACAGTAAACAACAATATTTTAGTATGGAAGGCGGCTCTAATAGCTTAAAAATAGAGGAAAAGTTTAAATAAAACTGAGAAAGAAAAAAAAGAAGTAAAAAAAAAATATTTTCGTGTCCCGCGTAGGAGTCGAACTCCGGTCGCGGGATTTTATGGCCGACGCTCTAACCGCTTGACTATAGAACCGACGTACTTGTAACGCCGCTGACAATTGCTAAATGTCGCTTATTTCTGGCGATGGATCATGGGTGACTGGCCGCGCGGCAACAGATCTCACGGTGACCATACTGTTAAATGCAATACCAGGAGCTCATTACCAGGAGCGTCCATATATACTATACCCGTGAGTCAGCGTATGACCGGTTTGAGCTATTTTTAGAACATGTTTCCCAGGTAACTCATAGTGCCTTCTGACTCTGCTGCGATCGTGCACATGCTTGCCGCAATTATCGAGATTATGGTTTGATTGGATTCCCAAAGTGTGGCACGTGAACTCCCGTGAGATCTGTTCTAAATATATCTCAATCCGGTCATACGCTGACTCGACCACAGACCTAGTATGGGAGATGGCCGCTCCTGGTAATGGGCTCCTGGCAATACCTATGGCCGATTTTTTTTGAGGTCTTAGATCCGTCTTTGAAACGTGGATAAGAGAGTTAGCACTCGTTCTCAAAAGGAGGTCACATGAACTAACTCTAGGCCCCTACGACTTACCCCGTCGACGTTAACCGTTAACTGAAAAACGTTTCAAGCTTGAGCGCCCGGAAAACGACGTTTAGTGTTGAGGAGGACGATCGTTTTAATAGACAAGAAAGTTCAAGAAAATCCTTAATTGATTTAATTTAATAACCCCTCCAAGAACAATTTATATATAATTGGAGAGGTTGATTTGGGCTTCCTGTGCATAGCAATAAATTTAAAATGGTGGACAGAAGAAGATGGGACTGAATCAGTTTAACGAAGAAAGGACCCGGCTAAATATGAACGTAATTAAAAAGTAAGTAAACAATTCAAAATACCTCTGAATACCTAGCTTTTCCTTTCTGTTTTTAAGGAATTTTTGTCATGAAAAGCTCGGATTCGGCGTGGCTCGCATACGTGACTCGTCGGCAGTCAAGAAAAAAGCAAAGACCCCGCATAAGACGTGTATAACCCCAAAAAAAGAAGGGTCTAAGTCGTCTAAAGTTGCAGAGTCGCTCTGTTACAGACCGATAGATGTTTCTTATTGATTTTGTCTGGTCTGCATTTTCGAGTCTGCATTTTCGAGTCTGCATTTTCCGGTCTGCATTTTCCAGTCTGCATTTTGTACCTGCCGATTATACAACACTTCATTTTAAAACAAAATGAAAATTCGTTTTCTTTACGTACGATACATTGGTAAATCAGTCGACTAATTCGTCAAAATGCCGATGTAATACCATAATAACCAAATCAAGTGAAATATTGTATAATTTCCTGATAATAGCTCTGTAGATTAACTTACAGTCTTTGGTAATGATCGTCGTTCCAGGATTTCTACTGCTGTAGACAGTCTAGCCACTACTGTAACTTCAAATGCTTCGTTTGAAAAATGGTATGAAAATCTCGAAGATGGTATTTTATATTTTTAAAACCATCACCTCCTTAGTTCTCTATCGAAGTATGAACCT
Organism: Actinernus sp. WN-2022; assembly: GCA_030867875.1. NCBI lineage: Eukaryota > Metazoa > Cnidaria > Anthozoa > Actiniaria > Actinernidae > Actinernus > Actinernus sp. WN-2022. The sequence continues at coordinate 172,268 of JAOWCC010000791.1, forward strand.
TATATATTCACAAGTTTTCTTATTTTTGGCGTTTTTCCAGTCGCATATGAACATTTCGAAATGGTTCGTTTTTCTTGAACACAGAGTTGAACGAGCAATTGTAGCGTTCTTTCTGTGGTCTGAATTATGTGTTATTTGGGCTCAGAGAAGCCACTGAAGAATATCAGTCCATGGTGTGAAGTAATAAAGTAATCGTGGTATTTATTGAGCTGTGAGAGGTCCCTGAAAAAGAGCTACAATCCACTCCCGCTCCCCGGCCATCTTGATTCACTTTTAATGAAGTGGCTAGTGCGCATGCGCTCCCTTTTTCCGCTCTGTCTGTACGAGATCGGTATTGTTATTAGCAAAATCTGTTTTTAATTGTAATTTTTCACCCCCAATCGATTGTCGATCTTTCTAAAACAGCATTTTTAATGATGGCAAAGCTTGCTCTCCAGCATCCATGGCAACGCCTTTCCCATGGCAATTACAACCTCCATTCATTCGTTAACGAAGTATTATATCAGCACGTGACTGTTAGCTGCAAAATGCCTATTGCATTTAAACTGTTGGCAATATGGTCTAAATTGGAAATTTGTTGGGGAAAAAAGAGAAGTATATTTTAGTTTTTGAAAAAATTCGGCCATCGGCCATTTTGAGATTTGAATATCGCACTAGCGGCTAAATACAGGAATGGCTCCGACCTCTAGCAATAGCTGCTAGACGTCTGGGAACTATTAAATTTACATAGCTATAAAAGTTAAAATTTGACACAATTTGAGCGATGATGCATGGTTGTTTAGCGTAGTAGTATTATTATTAGTGGTTACGACGATTGCTTTACACTAAAGAGATCAGGGGTCCGAGTTCCAGGAAAGCTCTCATTTTTTCCCTATTTTTTTTTTTTTTCTCGTTTAAGTGTGAACCCAAGCTACAAATTAGCCCTAAAACCTCGTCGTTTACCTGCGAACGTATGTTCACTGACGGTTAGGGTAAATTTATGGTTCAGGGTAGGGTTTTAGTTAGTTTATATTGTCAGAGTTCGGAGCCATTCCTGTAATTTAGCCGCAAGTGAATATCGCACGAGCTCCTAAGGAGAGGAATCGCTCACTTAATTTATTCATGAAATGACAATATAAACTAACTAAGATCCTACCCTGAAAAATAAAAAACCCTAACCGGTCAGTAAACAAGATCTTACCCACCTAGAGCTAGGGTGCTCAAGAAAAACTTCTCAAGAAAATGGTGAGGTAAAACAAATTTGAGAGATTTTCTGGAACTCGAACCCGCTGCCGCCTACTCGTAAGGCAAACGTCGCAACCACTACACTAAACAACCATCGTCGCTCAAATGCTGTCAAATTTGTACATTTTAAAACCACTGCTAATTTATGTTAGTTTATATGGTCATTTCATGAATTAATTAAGTGAGCGATTCCTCTCCTTAGGAACTCTAGAATATCGCGGACACCGCCATCTTGGATCTGGTGACGTCACACGGTGGTCCTACTGTTACACGACAAAATAGCGGACAATAGGGACCGCCGTGTGACTTCATCACATCCAAGATGGCGGGGCTCTTCCGAAGGTTGTCGAAAAACGCATCTCCTGAAATTCAAAGGCCACAATGGCTCTACTAATATCCTTTTTTTTTCAGAAACCAATATAAATTTCCCATTTTTAAAAACTAATTTATGCATTTCCAATTTATTCTATATTGCCAACAATTTAACGGCAAACTGATCAGCAGGGGTCCTTTGAAGGGAACCTCGGCTGAAAAACAATGTTTGCTCTCAAGTGTTTGTTATGGATGCCTAAGTCTGTTTCTGTGTTTGTCTCCAGTAAATTGTACACTAGATATAATTTATTCAACAATTTTCCTCTCGATAAAACTCATTTGAATTTCCTGCGCGCCACCATCTTGAATTTTATGACGTCACAGTGTTGCCTTATTGTCAGAAAACAATAGCTCTTGTTATGCGACAATAGGGCAACACTGTGACGTCATGATATCCAAGATGGCGGCGCACAGGAAATTCAAACGAGTTTTATCGAGAGGAAAATCGGTGCATAAATGACATCTAGTGTACAATTTACTGGAGACAAACACAGAAACAGACTTAGGCATCCATAACAAACACTTGAGAGCAAACATTGTTTTTCAGCCGAGGTTCCCTTTAACGGGAGTCGCATGATGTTTGTGAATATTGTACGCACCTCAGACACGTTCAGTAAACGACTTTGAAAATGTCATTTGTTACAACAATTAGCCTTAATAGCTTCCATGTCCAGATTTGAGGACGTCTCTGTATATATCACGGTTCTGTTTTTCCCAATTCTTGATAAGGAAAGGTCAGAAAAGTGCAATAATTACACAACAGCTCACCTAGCTAGATGTTTCAATTTACCTCTATTTTTATAGGCGTAATAATAATATACTAGGGATTTTAAGAAACCAGGACGGCGACGGCTGTAACGATGGGTCGTGAAAAGTATTCTCCAGTCAAATAGTGTGTTTATCGTTTCTCATATTTGCCCATAATTGCTTTTTATTATTCAGGGTTTAGAAAAATTGAATGAGCACAGAGCTCCGCTCCATTTTTTGTTATTGTAATTATCAGCCAAACATTGTTTTGGTTCATCACGCAATGACTTTTTCATGTAAATTAAACAGGCCCTTAGTAACTAGTCACGGTCATTTCATGACATTGCGCCGGTTTATTCAGCCATGTTGGAATTTTTTTATCATCTTTGAACTTCCAAGGAGGACTCGAGGCATCCAGTATCCTTAGCGGCTACGGCAACTCCAATTACTTCAAAACGTTATACAGTTACCTCGACCCGGTGTTACAGAATCCTGCTTCAAGCCGCTGGACTAGGTGCTGGCGGGCTCAAACGAACGGTTGGGCAGCATCGACGTTCCACTCACGATGCAATGGCAAAGGTCCCACAGTAACCATAGTACGTGTGGGTAGCTACGTGTTTGGTGGATACACAGATGTGTCCTGGCACAGTAAGTAATACACAATCAATTATTACGTCATGAATATAACGAGGTCGTCAAAGAACCACCGTACTACACCTGGTGTATCGATGATGTCTCGTATAATATCTCACTTTCGATATGAGGCTCCGGGATAAATTAAATTTATTATTTTCTCTTTTCACGAATCACTGAGCATTATACCCCTGAGCCTCGTAATGAAACCTTTGTGCGTGACAAGTGAAGCATCTATCGAAAGTGAGCTATTGAAAACCATCACAATACAATTGCACAGGGAGCCCACATGTAAGACTGGGCTGGAAAGCAGCGCGCGGGGCGGCTCATGTTGCTTTAAGGGGCTAGATCACGAAAATTCAAAACACAAGTGTCTTTTGGAACTGACCGATAAGACCAGTCGGTTCATGTAAATGGCAGTGCTAAGCTAATAATCAGGGAAATGTAGGCATTAATTTGAGACAAACTTTTATTTTGAAATACGTCGACATCCTGTCACAATTGTATATTTAATATGCACGTTTATTGCACAAGAACGCAAGAAATATGAAAGCATGTTAATTGGGGTGGTGGTTAAGATAAAATTGCTTCCCGTTTGCCTGCATACTTGTAGCTTTTTTCAGATAAATAAACAACTCAACTAAAAGCTCGCCAAAAATACACACGACTCGTAAGAACACATAGCCGTAGTAGCTGTTTAGTCGACAAATAACCTGTATGTATTCTAATCATCTATACACACGACTCGTAAGAACACATAGCCGTAGTACTTAGCTGTTTAGCCGACTAATAACCTGTATGTATTCTAATCATCTATACACACGACTCGTAAGAACACATAGCCGTAGTAGCTGTTTAGTCGACTAATAACCTGAATGTTTTCTAATCATCTATACACACGACTCGTAAGAACACATAGCCGTAGTAGCTGTTTAGCCGACTAATAACCTGAATGTATTCTAATCATCTAAACACACGACTCGTAAGAACACATAGCCGTAGTAGCTTCTTAGCCGAATAATAACCTGTATGTATTCTAATCATCTAAACACACGACTCGTAAGAACACATAGCCGTAGTAGCTTCTTAGCCGACTAATAACCTGAATGTATTCTAATCATCTAAACACACGACTCGTAAGAACACATACTCCCGTAGTACTTAGCTGTTTAGCCGACTAATAACTTGTATGTATTCTAATCATCTATACACACGACTCGTAGCTGTTTAGCCGACAAATAACCTGTATGTATTCTAATCATCTACTTCAGCCGTAGACTAGCTGCTTAGTCGACCAATAACCTGTATGTATTCTAATCATCTATACACACGACTCGTAAGAACACATAGCCGTAGTACTAATAGCTGTTAATTAGCCGACTAATAACCTGCAATAGGCGTATCTAGCCTATTAATAGGCCCGTAGGCCCGGGCCTACAAATTTTACAGCCTACTTGTAGTCTTATTACAAATGAATGTTGGGCTTGAGGAGCTGTCGAAATACACAAAACATGACTTGAAAGTGCAGCAGAAGGCATTTGCGAAAGTCTAAATCTAAAAATTTCCCGGGGAAACATGCTCCCGGATCCCTCAAGAAGCGACCCTTACTGAGCGGTTGTTTGGGCCTACAAATTTTAAAAACCTGGCTACGCCACTGACCTGTATGTATTCTAATCATCTATACACACGACTCGTAAGAACACTATATAGCCGTAGTAGCTATTTAGCCGACTAATAACCTTTAATTTATGTATTCTAATCATCTACTTCAGCCGTAGTAGCTGTTTAGCCGACAAGTAACCTGTATGTATTCTAATCATCTACTTCGATCAGCCGTAGTAGCTTCTTAGCCGACTAATACTGAACCTGTATGTATTCTAATCATCTACTTCAGCCGTAGTAGCTGCTTAGCCGACTAATAACCTGTATGTATTCCGGCTAATCATCTACTTCAGCCGTAGTAGCTGTTTAGCCGACTACTGAATAACCTCTATGTATTCTAATCATAACCCTAACCGTAGTAGCTGTTCAGCCGACAAATAACCTGTATGTATTCTAATCATCTACTTCGACTAACAATGTCCACGTTTGCCCAGTACACAACATCATGACATGACTGCCTGCATAGCATCATATCCAGTATTATTAATGTTATTATTATTCTCATATGTTCTAGGTAACTGGGCCTATTCGTCGTCCAGCCGATCGTTCCTGTACACACTATATAACACCAATGGATATTATCCCATCAAGCTGACCCTCACCGGCAGATATAACCAGTATGCAATCCATGGACACGTAGGTAGTGGTCCGATATTTGGCAGTGGGCACGACTTCTACATCAGTGATAACGCCTATAGTAATCGGAATTCTTACACTAACCCCTGTTCATACCAACCTCCCCCTGGATGTAGTTTTAGGGACGGGCGATGCTCCTTCTTAGCCGGTAGCTACAAGTTCACTCCAAGTGACGTAGAGGTGTTTTATGAGACCACCACCTGATCACAGCATTGTACTTCTGTTGCTTACTAACAGGTTCAAGGACTAAGTTATGATAGAGCGGCTTTCGATTGAGTGACGAAAATAATAAGTGATTGCTTTGGTTTTGCGTTTGGTTAGCTTTTCTGTTGGCTGTGAGAAATGTTTTCTAAACTAAAACCAAACGCAATGCAATCACGTAAACAGGTTTTGCTTTAGCGATAGTATCGACGATTGCGTTATTGTTTCAGTACCGACTTCGCCTCGTGTTGGTTCAAGTAAAATTAATCGTGAATTACTTCAGTTCGTGATTGGCTCATTGTGTTTTACTTGCTCCTGTGATTGGCAATGTAATTACTTTGGTTTTGGTTTTACTACCGCTCTATGTACTAAAGTAGATTTAATATGAATGGGCAAGTTACGGCAATGACTTATGGTACGGTTACTGTACGGCATACCGTGACATTGTAATGGTTTCCCATTGTATTTGTCCTTCTTATCCAATGAAATTACAGTATTACGGAACGACACGGTCACAGTACGGTTATGGTAAGACTACGTTTTTTGTCCGACTCATACGAAATCCGCTCTTGTTCTACCAACATTAGAGTAAAGGGGTTCGGATCAATACTGTTGAAACTACTATATTTTAGATGCATAATTATCTGATATCATGTAGGTCTTGTCATTTATACTATTGATTCGAAATTAGAACTTGGCGAATAGTCCAATTTATAGTTCTTGAACGCCATTTTGAAAGGTAACCAAAGGCGTGTATCTAGTTAGCATGATAATTAAAATATATCCATATTCCTAGAAAGAGGGTTTGTATCAGTGTAGGGTCAACTCCAGCCTCCATTGCTTGTATCTAGTTAGCATGGTATTCAAAATCTATCCATATTCATAGAAAGAGGGTTTGTATCAGAGCAGGTTCAACTCCAGCCTCCATTGCTTGTATCTAGTTAGCGTGATATTCAAAATCTATCCATATTCATAGAAAGAGGGTTTGTATCAGTGCAGAGTCAACTCCAGCCTACATGGCTTGTATCTAGTTAGCATGATAATCAAAATCTATCCATATTCATAGAAAGAGGGTTTGTGTCAGTGCAGGGTCAACTCCAGCCTCCACGGCTTGTATCTAGTTAGCATGATAATTAAAATCTATCCATATTCATAGAAAGAGGGTTTGTATCAGTGCAGGGTCAACTCCAGCCTCCACGCCTTGTATCTAGTTAGCATGATAATCAAAACTATCCATATTCATAGATAGAGGGTTTGTATCAGTGCAGGGTCAACTCCAGCCTCCACGCCTTGTATCCAGTTAGCATGATAATCAAAACTATCCATATTCATAGAAAGAGGGTTTGTATCAGTGCAGGGTCAACTCCAGCCTCCATGCGATGCTAAGGTTACCATGGTTACCTTTCAAGAACTACGAATTGGACTGTTGTCTTGTTACTCCATATTAAATAATTTTCAGATATTTCTTCTTATAAACGTTAGTATAAAATAAGATGCACCAAAATGTACGTACTTATACATGGGTACGGATTGATGTAGTGCTATGTCGGGACACCAAATGTTAAGGAAAATGCCATGCATGCAGAAGAATTTAGCGTTATATGAAAACAATAAAATTGGGTTTAAACGTAGAGTATATGAGTTAATTGATGATTGTATATAGTATAAAAAATGATGACGATCATATGTCGGTTAGGTCCGTTTCAGGCCGTTTTTTGACTGATCTAGTGGCACTAGATCAGTCATAACCATCCTGAGTTTCAGGCCCCCTCTTTCCCTCTCCCTTTGGGGTGTCCAGTACCCAGGTTAGATCAGTCTAATTGAAATGCTCTATGATCTTCAACTCGCACGCACTTCATAATGATTTGTTACTTCTAGTAATAATCATTAGCTTAGGCTGCCTGTGGTTATGGTTTGAAGGGTAGGTGCAACCAAAAAAATCCTCCGTGGAGTATATATATTTTTCCGAAACCACATATACTGCAATACACTCTTGCTAATAATACAATAAACATTATATCCACAAGTTCACTATTGGGAAGCCATGTCCTGTATGTTTTGGTACCGCAAAATATATTTCAGTAAAATATATTACTTAGTTTTAGAACCAAACATTGGAAATACGTAGTAAGATAGTCATAGTAAACTTTTGAAGACCACAATTTTGCAAATGAGGTACCCCTCCACTGACTTTGGGTTTACATAAAATTTCAATAGCAAATAGTCCAATAAGTATTCTTGTCACGCCAAGGTACACAGAGTTTTCCTGTTTCTCTGATGCCTGCCTTTAATAATTTCCCTCACAGTAGAACATCTTTTTATCCATAAAGGGATATTGAGCAAAACAGGTCACGTGACATTGTATTTACTGATCAGCGGTTTTCTCCTTACCAATAAATAAAAGTCATGGTGTGAGGGCAGATTTATGTGTGTCTCTAAGTCCCCAAAATTTTAACATCAAAACGGTGCTTAAAGGGATTTTCCTCATTGCCCCATTTCACACGAGGAAGGCTCATGTGACATGTCACATGACTGCAGTTTTCACTGTGCTTCTTCGTGGTCAACATTGTACAAATTAATTCACGTGAGCCTCCACTATGAGCTTAGAGCTTGGGGCAAACGTAAAGCCCAAATATTGTTTAAATTAAAAAAGTTTTCACTTTAAATTGTTAAGGTTTACTAGTTATGTTAGTATGTGCAATTTGGTAAAGATTCGTTTAAAACCAATTTCATAACAGAGATAATCAATGTTAGCGTGTTTTGTGTTGACCCAGGCCTTAACGTACTTGAGAACTCTTTCAATAAATAAATAAGTAAATGTGCTTACGCGTCGGTACGGTTAAGGTTGGAGGGTGATTGAGAAACCACGTTGATTATACACTGCATCATCCGGCAATAATCTCCGCAGTTATGAGCGCGCAGATGAAATAATTATTGTCGGGGTTCGTGACTAGCGCGCTGGCTAAAGCTGAGAGTACTCCGACACAGAACTACATGTAAATAAAGCCGTGGTTTCCCACTTTATCATCCGAGAAGGTTCAAATGTTATTTTTGAAGTAAAATTTTGTTTCCTAAGGTTTTACTATTTATGAAAACCGAACCGCTTCCGTTAAATATCCACCACTATTCACCGACACTGAGGTGAATAAATGTTCAATAGTATGTGCGGGAAACATTTATTTAACATGACTTAATATAGCATTCTGTTTTAAAAGTTTATCTTGAAGCGACTTGTTGAAATGTTTATGTGACAACACATTTTGACCATGTGATGACGTAAATCGTGGTAAATAAGAGTCCACACCACGGAAAACCAGTGGAAATTTGCTAAATATACATTAATTAACACTATATACATCAATAAACTGAAAAGTGTATTAAGTGGAACTTCATATTCCTAATCTAACCAAAAAAGCCAGTGGATGCATTTTTCATCATTCTCAGAACAAGC